>OY744522.1:89450128-89452124 GCA_963556195.1 Sepiola atlantica | reverse complement strand
GATGTATATATATATCTAGATATAGATGTATATATATAGATATGGATGTATATATATATAGATATAGATGTATATTATATAGATGTATATATATAGATGTATATATATAGATGTATATATATAGATGTATATATATATAGATGTATATATATAGATGTATATATATATAGAGATGTATATATATAGAGATGTATATATATAGATGTATATATATATAGATGTATATATATATAGATGTATATATATATAAATGTATATGTATATATATAGATGTAAATATATATATAGAGATGTATATATAGATGTATATGTATATATATAGATGTATATGTATATATATAGATGTATATATATATATAAATGTATATGTATATAGATGTATATGTATATATATAGATGTATATATATAGATGTATATGTATATATATAGATGTATATATATATATAAATGTATATGTATATAGATGTATATGTATATATATAGATGTATATATATAGATATAGATGTATATATATATAGATGTATATATATAGATGTATATATATATAGATGTATATATATAGATGTATGTATATATAGATGTATATATAGATGTATATATAGATGTATATATAGATATAATTGTATGTATATATATATATATATAGATGTTGATATATATAGATGTATGTATATATAGATGTATATATATATATAAATGTATATATATAGATATATATACATATATAAATATATATAGATCTATATATATATATAAATGTATATATATAGGGAGAGAGATGTATATATGTATATATAGATGTATATATATATATAGATGTATATATATATAGATGTAGATATATATAGATGTAGATATATATAGATGTAGATATATATAGATGTAGATATAGATGTATATATATGTATATAGATGTAGATATAGATGTATATATATGTATATAGATGTATGTATATATATATATATAGATGTGTATATATATAGATGTATATATATATATATAAAGGTAAAAAGGTAAAGGTCGCATAGCGCACGAATGTCGTAGCCGACATCGCACACTGCTCATGGCCGTAGCGGCGGTGATTTTTTTTAAGAATCACCGTGTCTAAAGTACAGCATATGGAAAGCGGAGCCCATCGCTCTCCTTCCGCTGCCTTTAACCTTCCCTGCATTTTAGTCAAGTACCAATTTACTACTGGGTGGACAGAGTGAGTTTTTAGACCCGAAAATTCGCATGCCGTGATTAGAATCGGACCCGGGTCGTCTAGCTATAACAACTCGTCCACAGGCCCTCGTTCAATCAATATTGATGTATGTATATATAGATGTATATATAGATGTATATATATGTATATATATATATATAGATTTGTATATATATATAGATGTATAGATGCGTATATATATATATAGATGTGTATATATATAGATGTATATATATATATAGATGTTTATATATATAGATGTATGTATATATGGATGTGTGTATATATATATAGATGTATATATAGATGTAAATATATAGATGTGTATATATATTAATTTATATATATATCGATTTATATATATATATCAATGTGTATATGTATATATATAGATGTGTATATATATATATATAGATGTGTATATATATATAGATGTGTATATATATATATAGATGTGTATATATATAGATGTATATATATAGATATATATATATATAGAGAGAGAGAGAGATGTGAATATATATATATAGATATATATATAGAAATGTATATATGTATATATATAGGTATATATATATATATAGATGTATATATATATAGATATATAGATGTATATATAGATGTGCATATATATAGATGTATAGATGTGTATGTATATATAGAGGTATATATAGATATATATATATAGATGTATATATAGATATATAGATGTATATATATAGATATGTATATATATAGATGTATAGATGTGTATGTATATATAGATGTATATAGATATATATATAGATG
>OY744522.1:89410128-89445128 GCA_963556195.1 Sepiola atlantica | reverse complement strand
CAGACTACAACATGGTCGTTTTCAAGTCAGATGTCAACAAATATGTCATGCCGTCATGTGAATTTATCATAGTTCTTTAACCCTTTCATGGTACTGTTCCATCATTTAACCGAAAATCTCACTAACCCTTACCCTCGAGTGGGTTTTGGCCTTGGTAAGTGGCGAACGATTAGCATAAAAAATATAAAATATATAGATTCATATTAAGATAGCATGAACTTATCCAGCGACAAGTATCATATAAATAAAATGTGCATATTTTGTTTTTATGTATTAGGGTGCGCGATTAACCTACTGAATACCGTTGTGGATTATGGAATCAGCTCACCAACTTCGAATCCTATATCGCATCTACTGTGGTCAATTTAGCATTAATGCCCGAGGGAATGGTATAAGCTTACATTTTCCCTAGTTATGTGTTAAATAGCAACTTGTGTTCAATTTAACGTATACATGAATCGTTTACAACAACCATTGTGTTTTATCATTAAATAACTGCGGAAGTGTTGATATGCCTTAAACCGAACAAAAAAAAGACTTAGCCATTTTATTTTTTTTATATTCTTTACGTTCTATTTGAACAAAGTCGGAAAGATTGTACATTTACTCTTCTTTTTTTCTTTCGCCATTCCCAGAGGCACCAGCGAGTGTCATCGTCACGTGATTGTCTCTCATTCAATTGTTTCCGTTTTGAAAAATACCACCTGGTCTCTGAAATAAAAAAGCAACCTTTCCACCGAGCGGCATCAGTATAATCAACTTACTTTATAAAATTTTAGCTAAATACCTGAAGACATCAGCAATGTCCAAACACGCTAGTACGCGTGTGCAATAGAACGAAAATATCTGATTGGTCAAGTCGGGCCGGCATGACAATGCCGTCAAGTTATGTAACAATATCTCTAAACCAAGTACGTGAAAACATTAAGAAACTATCAAAACATAAGCACACTCTTCGTTTAGTCGTACTTGTGTCGCATGTAGTTAAACGTTAACTTTCCCCTTTTTAAAATATCTATATTATTATGATAATTATGACTACTACAGAAAAGATAATAACTAAAGACTGTGGGTATTCCATTGCATGTGAATGTATGAAAAGCACACAAAATTTTGTCTTGCTGCCCATTAAATGTAAAGTTGAAAGTCGGGTATGGCTGACAACATATAGAAAATAAAATAAAAACGAAGTAAAAGTTATAGACAAAGAAAAACGGTGTAGAGTAAGACGTATCATAGAATCAGCGCATATGTTGGGCGACAATAACCTCTTAAGTAGAAATAGTATAGCTCTGACTACAAAACGGAAACAATAATTATAGATTAGTAGGCCAGTAAGAAAATTGCTGTATCAGTAACGGTTACAATGAATAGTAATTCTATAGTAATAAGTAGTAATATTACACATCTAGACAAGATTAAGTCTATGACCCTAAACATGAATACTAGAGTAGTCCTACTTCTTAATTCTTAAAGTGTTTGTTAACAATCAGTTCTAAAGGGCAGTGCTCTGGAGGTCAAATAATTACTACATATTACAATAACTAAGAATAACACAAAACAACTATTCTATCTGGTTATGGTTGATGGAAATAGAACCTCAATGGATTAAATAAAAGGTGCAGTTTGGAATTCCGTACAGGTACTGAGTTCAACATACATCTTCCTAAATTCGACTCGAAAGTTCCCACGTTCGAAAAGATTCACCTCAAGAAGTTTGGCGGTTACATCGGTCGAAACGTTCTGAATATATCAACGAAGATGAGAATAGTAACCTGAATAATCCAAATAATACAAAATGTACTAGTATCACTAACAAGGATATGCTCTCTCCGGTCACATATTTTTCTCGTATATATCACGAACGCACATATACTACACAACTCTCATATGAGAGAGTAATGCATGGGAGGATGGTATCATAACAACAGAACAGATACTACACTATTCCTCTGAATTGAGAATTCGAAAAAAGAACATGATTCTAAAGCAGTATAATAAATAAAATTGAGCATTAAAAGATAGTATAGTTTTTGTTTCAGATATAAGAGTGATAGTATAGTTTCGGCTTCAGATAGACAAATCTCCATTAATAATAGTAGTAATAGTATAGTTTCGGCTTTAGGCAGACATATACCAAATCTCCCTTAGTAATAGATAGTAATAAAATGTGATTGCTTGATTGTTCCCACACTGACTATATTAGATAAGAGTAGGTGCGAATAAAATAGAGTGTGGTTGGGAAAGGGATGTATCAAACACAAAAGTCTTATAATCACTGTACGGACAGTACATTTTCATTTCATCTTCAATCAAATCTAAAATTAATTTTTCGTTTCATCAGATTTGAGTCTGGGACAAAAGCAGCGAAAGATTAACGTTTTTTTAATAACGGAGAAACGTGTAAAAAGATTTGGAAATGAGAACGTGGGTATCTTTTACAATAGCCCTCAAACGAAAACGCTGAAAAAACAAATATACAAGAAATAAAAGTTACCGAAGCCGATGAAAGTGAATTTCCAACACACTTGTGACATTTATTAATGATTATAATCCGTTAAAAGTGCTATTATTTATAAATCGATATTTTTATCGTACAGAAATTTGAAGGAAAACATGGCGGCGTCTCGTTCAAAATTTGCAGCCTCGTTTTCGCTTATTTTTTTTACTGAGACTCATATTCAAAGCGCAATTTTTCATTTTTCAGCCAAGCAAAAGAACAAAACAAAATTACATTTTAAGCAAAAGGAATAAAATCATTTTCTTTTCATTTACATGTCATTGTGCTTTTATTTACATATTATTTTCATTCGTCACACCGTAATGTTTTTTTCCTGTTGTTTCTTGCATAAAAATGCATGTAAATATGTTTAAATTTATTTGTTGTTTCTTTAAAAAATCCCTAACCCTAACTCCAGCCCTAACCCTAAACCCTAACTCCAGCCCTAACCCTAAACCCTAACTCCAGCCGTAACACTAACCAAAATGATCGTTAAAATGTTCGTTTCATAAAATTAAATTTCAAAAATGCAAACAAAAAAAACAAAAAACGCCGCTTTGATTATGAGTTTCAGTAAAAAAAAACGATAACCCGAAACGAGGCTCGCAAAACAAGACTGTCAGCGCCATCTATGTTGCAGTAAAAAGACGTTTCAGAAAAAAAACATTTTTTATGCCTAATAAAAACCCATTTATCCTACGTAAAAATACAAACAAATGGAATAGCTAACTAGGAAAATCTCCAGTCTCGACGTACGTCACATTTATTTGTTGCATATTCATTTTTTTGACCACGTTCTACAACGTTTTTTCAACCCGACTCGCGAGTTTCAGGGCTATTGTAAAATATTCCCGAGAACGTTTTGTCAATAGTTACACGAGTGTTTTCAAATCGAATATTTTTTTCTATGAACTAATTGTAAAATATCTAGGTCTGTAAGCTTGGAAAATGGGTGCCTTATGAATGGTCGGATGGCGATCGTAAATCGCGAGTTGAGATCTGTAGGCAATTCATGAGGCTCTTCATCAAACTCAATTGGACATTCTGATCGGTTTTCAATTGCGAAATTTCCATTTCTGAATTTTGTAAACCATCTCGTGCACGTTTGTTTCATTCGGGCGTACTTCTCCATAAGCCGAGTGAATATTTTGAGTCGCCTCAGCAGCAGAGTAACCTTTTTTATCATAAAGCATGATGCGCATAAATGCTTTTTAAATACTAATTTGTTTTAAGAACTTTCATCAGTAACTTTAAAAATAATTTCTCCTTTAAAATAAAATTCTACAAAGTTAAATGTGCATATATATACATATATATATATATATATATAGTATTTAGTTCTATAAAAAATCTCACTTACTATTGAATTTAAAAGAACTAAAGTTCAAACAGAACTAATAAGATGCCATAATATTTACCTTCACAGTCGGTTCAGGGCACTAAATGTATACACTAATGTACGACGAACCAACGCTTACTCTACAGTTTATCTATTATGATATAATATTGACCCTTGTCCAATCGCGGTTTTTTCTTATGATTAGCGGGTACATCTCGTTTAAAAGATGAATCCCGTGAAAGGAAGTAGATGTTACATCATCTCTCGCTGAAGACGGTGTTTTAGCTGTCCTTTAATTATCCCTACACATAAACAAAAGTAATAAATAAAAAAGAACTAGAACTTTACTTTTAAACTTATAACAGGATGTATTTGCGTTTACAAGTAATACGCCGAAATACGCACGTTTCAAAGCTTCCTAATAAGTTGATAAATGAAATTGTGAATTTTTCTGATGATTTGGTAATGATGCAGAGACGATATTGACATAAAAATGTTGTTTGGCTCATAGCAAATGAAACGGACCGTAAAAATACACCTAACAGAATTTTTTTGGAAATGTGAAAAAATAAAAATAAAAATAAAAACATGGTTATTGGAATATAAATTGAACCTGACTTATATATATATATATATATATATATATATATATATATATATATATATATATATATATATATATATATATATATATATATATAATGTACGTGTGTGTATTGCTATTGGCATGATAATCTCCTAAAATAAATAACGGATCATTATGAATTTGTGAATATATATTATAGGCAACACGGTGAATCACATGGTCACATTATAATTTTGTAAACTCCAAAAAAGTGCGCCAGCCTAAACACTAACCCACCCTGAATAAACGTTTTAAGTAAGTTAGATACAAACATTTAATAGAAGAAAAAATTGTTCTACATCAAATTTTGAGTTATATTAAGTACTACATTTTTAAAGGCATCGGTGCACGCGTGAGCTTCAATAATATGTATGCGCTTTGTATGTACTCTAGCTTAGAGAATTAGTAAAGTGGACACATTATTACTTTTTTTTGTAAATTTAAACATTCAAGGGATGTTACTAAAAACGGTAGCACACCGTTCAAAGAATAAAACACCTAAGATTTAAAACTAATGATACATTTTTAGCTTATACGCGTATTGGGACGGGTATTCTACGAGTATATATATATATATATATATATATATATATATATATATATATATATATATATATAATTTAGTCATCCACAGACTGTTCTTTCTCTGCATAAAAGCTCTTCTGTCTGGCTCATGTGGAAAGTGTGTTTTCTTACTGAAATTCGAAACCCGATCGCAAGACCATTTCTAACTTTGGATAATCTGCGAGTTAAAAATAAAAGCAATGGACTTAACAGAGCAGTTGTGCACCCTATTTAGGAAGTATTATAAAAAATAAAATCAAGATACATGTTCAAGTGAACCATATATTTAGAATACTTATTCCAATACTGATTAAAATTCATTAAATGATATTAATTCTAGAAAAATGTATAGCGTTTAAGGTTTAAACTTAAGGGTCTTAATAAGAAATCAAAATACAAGGAATCTTGCTTAATTGGTGTCTAATCACTATTATTCAAATTCCATAGAAACCGGTATTATTTGAATTTGGCCCATATTGTGCCTCCTAACAACGCTTTAAAATACTTGAAAGAAATTTTGAGAATCCGCATTAATTTATAACGATTATGGTAAAAACGTCCCCCAAACCGGAAGGATATTGTTTCTTTACGCAACATCCCATGAAAAGTATAACATGACGATCTTTTATTGGTTTTATTGAGAATCACTAATTCAGATGATGAATAAAAACACTGTGGAATTTATTATCCATTAAATGCGGAAACCCTCGAACATTTTAAGGGCAGATTGTTCTCGTTCTGTCAGCCATAACAGGTTAGAAGCCCTAGGTAATTTTTATTTTATTTTTAGTCGTTATTGCTTGTAGTTAAGTTGAACCTTCAACCGCCAGAAGGCTGTCACTTAAAACTGATTGTACTTAACACTTTATTCATTGCGCCAGGAAAATTTCGTATAGATTCCCTAGTTTGACATAGATTCGACACCATGCACTCGTAATAAGATCGGAGGTTACATCGGCTGAAACGTTGTGAGAATAACATCCAAGATTAGAAAAATGTCCAAATACAAATTATCAATCGACATCTGAAAATTCCGAAACGCGTATTTGTTTGTTTTTTTCTTCTTTAAAAATGGGTTTACAGCGAGTACTATGTCCTTAACTGAGAAAATGTTCATTTTGATCTCAATGAAGTTTAAACTACAGAAAAATAACAGGAAATGCTTAGATTCTTTATTTTTGATAAATTACCACAATATTTTTCAACATTAAAAGTTAAAAAAAAAATAATCTCCATAATTAAGATCTTTTTTCAACAGTTTTCACCGTTTAAGATTTAAAAACACTTTATTTCACCCCAAACAAGGTGTATTGTCACTGAGACGTAAGGGGCTGCTGTGAATTAAGGGCCAGATACTTAGTGGGTATCCTGAGTGAGGAGTTGTGCAGAAAGATGTTTATTCCTATTACATTTAAATTTGTGCGTGTTGCTACGGTTGGAGGGTGGGGGCATTGAGGGATTCCAAAGGCAACTGATTCGAAGAAAAAAGCTATCTGAATAGAAAATTTGGGACCTCTACAGTGAAGGGGTGGGATTTTGCTGATAGTCGGGTTGGTCGGGGTATTTACGTTGTGAGGGGGGATACAAGTGCAGTAAGTTCGTCGCGGAACGTTCTACTGAAGTACTTATAAAACAAACACAGGGATGCAACATTGTGGCGATGGGAAAGCTTGGTAGACAGTGAAGGACCTATTAGGTTATAGACTCTTTTTTGCACCCTGTCTAAGAGAGAGAGAAAAGGACAGTGGTTTGTGCACCAGCCCAGATGTGGGAACAATAATAGAGGGAGGTTACCTTCATGGATTTATTAAAGGGTCGCTATATTCTAAATCTGTTCTGATACAGGTACTCCTACTAGTGCATAAGCGACAGGCAATGCGTGCTTGTATATACTCTAACTGTCGGTGCATCTAGTTTTGAGGACTTTTACTTAGAATCGATTTTCATCACGAAGTGAGACTTACATATGTGAGACTAACAAGCAAATGAGTCACAGGACGTTTTAGTGTCGGGGGTAGAGGCGGAGTAAGTGAGGGAAGGCGTGATCGAAGTAAGTTTTTTGGAGTGAAAGAAAGTAAACGTAGTTTGATTTTTTGGGGGTCTTTTTTATATATCGGTAAAAAGGAAATGGCGGATAGGAATCAAATGAATAAAATGTAGTGAGTAATGCTACTTGAACGCGAAATAGACCGAAAAAAAGAAAGAAAAAAAAAACATGGCGGAAATAGACCAAATGATGGCGGGAAAATTCGAGACGACGAAGAAAATGGAGGAAAGAAAGAAAATGGGTATGAATAGAAGCTGGAGAGTTTAATGGTAACATTCGGGGTAGAGTGAAAAATTAGACGAAAAATGGAAGGCGGTAAAAGAAAGGGTGCAGGGAAGGTGATTAGAGTGCGATAGAAAGAACTAACAAACAAATAAATAACGGATCAGGGAAGGAAAGAAAGCAATAACGCACCGATGAAAAAAAGAGAAGTAAAAGAAAGATGAAAGAAAGTAAAAGAAAATGGGAAAAAGAAATGAGAAAAGAAATGCAATTCAAGAGAAGAAATAAAATGTGAAGAAAATACAAAGAAAGAAAGAAAAAGTAGAAAAAGAACGAAAGAAAGACAACTAAAGGAGAGGAAAGAAGGTGTAAAAGAAGAAAAGATAAAGAAAAAGAAGGAAATCCATTTTTAAAACAATATTAAAGAAAGAAACTGATGGAGAGAAAAAAGGTTAACTATTAATCAAATACAGAAAGAGAGGAGAAAAAGAGAAAGACAACATCAGAGAGTAGAAGAAGGAAAAATAAAGATGATTAGCGCTACAAAGAGAAATAAATTAATACAACGCTATTTATATAAAGGTAGTTAAGTATATTTATGTGTATATGATTCACTCTTACACTAATTAACCGATCATTATGAATTTTGGGGCACAGCTGCTATGCGTACGGTTTGGTAATATGGGCTATATACGGCGTGATTCAGTTTTATGCAAAGACGTTATAAGGAGAGAATGGAAGCCTTTCGCGAAATTCAGATACCTCCGACTTTTCTGAAATTTTAACAATAGGTATTAGACAATTTCAGTGTGTTTGGAATATTTTAAAGGATGGTACTCTTATAGATGACGCACAATGTTTCCGTGACTTCGCATCGTCAACGTTCGGGCAAGTCTCGGCAGCGCCCGAGAATTGACGAAACTATCAACCAATCTGTCAGCTCGTTAAATAATTGAGTTCTGCGAGCAAACGTCTCTTTTTGCGAAACAAATAAGAATGCGATAAATGTCAATGTATGTGTTAAAAACATAAAATAATTTGCGTATTCGGTGTTTATGTTAACAAGAACATTTTTTTTATAAAAATGAAAAAAAAACACTGAAAAATATTTCAAAAACAAAAACATTTACTTAACAAATCAAACAAAATCATCTTTGAAACTTTTCGGTGCACAAACAAAAACACATTTAAAAACATTAGATTAACATTGGTTCCTTTGAGAAAAAACAACAAAAATATATATCTAATTACTAACAGTTGTTTAGCTGTTGTGTGTTAGTTTTTTTTATTTTCATATATGTAGTTTAGTTTGATTTTCTGCGTAATTATTTTCGGCTGCCAGTCTTCAATTTATCGTTTGGCAATTTTCGCCTCGTTTTCGCCTCGTCAACTCTCAGGCGCTTCCGTAACCTGCCGTTGACGACGTGAAGTCACGCAAACATGGTGCGTCATCTACAAGAGTACCTAAAGAGTTGCATTAGATGTTATCCATATGCATTGAACATCAATTAAGCAAGATTTTTTTAATTAAAATTGCTTCTCAAAATCCCTAAAGACTTAAATTTTAGACATTTTCTAGAAAAAAAATAATGTAAATGATTTTCATCACAATTGGAATAAGGATTCTAGACATAAGGTTTAGCATCATTATATGTTGATTTTAATCTTTGTAAGGCGACATAAAGATAGTGCAAAACTCTTCCGTTCGGGAAATTCATTTTATATGTCCTAGGTTGAAGATTCTACTTATATAGATTGAATCATGCAATTATCTTAAGGCAGGTTTAGTCTTGGTGTGTTCACAACTGCTGAAATCATCGAACGGCGCGGTAATATATGACCTTTTTTTTAGATAAACGTATGGTTGATGAGGTGCTCAATGCGAAACGTTATCCCGTGCAGAGCGCATGTAAAATTCGAAAGGATTTTTTTTTTTACATCTAAGGGGTTATTAATGTCAATTACTATGTTAGACACTTTTGTGGCTAGTTCCATAGTTAACCTTATTGATTGTGCGATGTCTTGTTTTTTTCTAGAGGGCTTCGAAAATGTAATCTTTTACTGTTAGAATTGCGGTGTATTATTTTTCTGTATTACTGACTAAGATGTGTCTAAATTGATAAGGGGGTAGTTATGTTCTTTCAGGTATAGGCAAATTAAGGTAAAGTAGGAGAGATGAAAGATGAGCATCAAGAAGGCGTTGTCGTAGTGAAACACATGTAACAATTAGTTTTATTATTATTGTCGGATATATATATTCGCCTATATGGCGTTGGTTCTTTCTACTATATTTTGGGGCTGAGAAATCTTATTGTTTACTACTTCGATGTTCTGATTTAAAAAAAAAAAATAATGAATCTTATTTTATTAGCACAGTTGATGGGGAATGTATATTGATGTATTATATTTTTGAGAACTTTTTCGTTCAATTTAAAATTAGGATGGATCTGGTTACAATAGAATAGATTAATACATTGGGAATTATTTAGTTAATTATTAGTAGTATTATCTAAGTTTCTAGACATTAATTTATGTGTCTACAAGATAAGTGGGAAATTGAGTTATCATTAGAACTTGTTTAAGGTTTTTTAACTCGTCAAAGAATATTTTTCTGATTTTAATATATATTTTATAGAGGTACGTTTTTTATGAAAAGAGGTGATAAATACATCATTGTTAGAGTCAATGAGTATATCTAAAAACGGAAGTTTGTTATTAACGTTTAGTAATATATACATATGTCGTTATATATAACGTTTAACTATATATATAGTTAAACTTTAAAATATTAAAGTGTCTAGCATAGTAATAAACGTTACCAAATTCTTAGCCATTAAGCAATTATGCGTTTGAATCTTGAACGCGCTCAGAACATAATCACGCTCTCATGTAACATCTCAATATTATAGACGCTCATTTTAAGTAAATTGCTAGCCGTTATAATAATAAAAAAACTCAACAGTAAAGACATATTTTTTTAAGAAACCAAAATTAACACCGCCTGAAAATGATTTGACGAATCAAATATAAAGTACTCGCAAAAAAAGAAAGAAAATGGAACAAGAAATACATGGAACTTACAGCAATTTGACTGAAACACTAAATGGACCATTCGGAAAATTGAAAAAAAAGTCTTATCAAGCAAAAACACTCCGTGTTATTTAATGTTTACCTATATATATATATATATATATATATATATATATATATATATATATATATATATATATATATATGCAGAATATTAAGATAACACAGGGAAGAAAAAGAAACAAAACAGAGAGTTGGATACAATAGAGAGAGAGGGAAAAGTTAAGAACTGGTAAGAGAGATAAAAGAAACGTATAAGGAGAAAAAGAGATGGAGAGAGTTCATTGAACTGAAAAGAGAGAAATAATAGAGAGAAAAAGAAAAAGGAAGATGAAAAAATAGTAAGACAAAGAAAGAAAAGGCAAATGAAGAAAGTGAGCGTATAAATCAAAACAAAATGGTGGATGAGGGCGGCCTCCTTCTTCTCATCATGCAAGCGTAGAGTACAAAGGTTGAGCGGTGAGTAAAGAAATGTTTCACTATTCCCAAAGAACAAAATGGAGGTGAAAATTTGAACGAAGAGGTCGAAAGCAATAAACATGTCTTAAAATTGAAGGCGTGGTCGCGGGGGGGGGGTAGAGGATGAGAACACCGAGGTAAGTAAGAAATGATTTTAGTCTCTTGGATCCGATATCGATGTATCGATCAGGACAACTTGTGTGTTAGCGCAGTCAGATTTATCGATATCATCAAATTCCCCTTTCCCACGACCCCAATCTCTTTCTCTCCTATCTCTCCCCATAGTTTTCGCCCCATTTCTCCCTCTCTCTCATCCTTTCTATATGTTTCTGCTTTTCACTATCTTTCTCTTTCTGTCACTCTCTATCATTTTCATTCCCTCTCTCTCTTTCTGGTACATTTTCTCTCTTTCTTGGTGTTCTCTCTCTCTATCTCTCTCTTTCTCTCTCTCTCTTTCTCTCTCTCTCTCTCTCTCTCTCTCTCTATATATATATATATATATATATATATATGAATTTATGTCTGTCTGTCTGTCTGTCTGTCTCTCTCTCTCTCTCTCTGTATTCTTTCTCTCGACCTCTCTTTTTTATTTCCCCTGTCTCTCTTTATTTCATTTTATTTCACACTCTCTTTCTATATTCCTCCATTTCTATATCTGTATATATCTCTATCTTTGTTTTTCTCTTTTTCCTCCCATAAATATATTTCTACTGCATTATTACTCTTAACTCTCTTTTATTCTCACTGTGTCTCTCTCTTTCCCTCTATCACTCTCCTTCAGTCTATCACTCTCCTTCCCTTTATCTCTCTCCTTCCCTTTATCACTCTACTTCCGTTTATCCCTTTCTCTCCCTTTCACGCTCTCTCTATCTCTCTCTCTTTCTTCCATTTCACTCTCTCTCATTCTTTCTTTTTCTTTCTTTCCACCCTCTCTCTCTCTCTCTCTCTCTTTCTTTTTCACCCTACTCTTTTTACTTCTTTTCTTTTATTTTATTTGTAGGACATTTTTGTAACTTTTATTTTGATTCGATTTCACTTTATTTTCCTTTTTCTAAAAAAAAAACAACTTTCCTTCCATTTTCTTTGAAAAACACCCCCGCCCTCCAACGATGTACTCCCAACCTCCCACCACTTTTCCAGATGCATTAGCACGTTTTCCTTTGTGATATACTTTTTCTACACTTGTTTTTCTCAATATCTATCTCTATATCTATCTTGATCTATCTCTTTATAATGACCGTGATAAAGTTTATATAGGTCAAACTACTAGCTCAGTTAAAAAGTGCATATGCGAACATGACGGAGAAAATAGTGAGCCGCAGATACTTTCAATCATCTGGTTTCACATAATCTCTTAGCCAAACATTGGATTGACTTCAAAAAAGAACTTACAGATTAAGTAAGGGCGGAAAACTTGTGTTCAAGCATTGCATTGCTTGACTGATAAGAATGCGTGAAGCTTTTTTAAGTGGAGAATTGCTTCGCACGGAACCAATCCTACATTCTCAGCGACTGTCATCCTGATTTAAAAAAGAAGAGCAAATCTACATAATTATATATACTTAATACTGAGAGGGCGGGTAACCTAATGTTGAAGTGGACGCCGGCTTTTCCGTCATATTCCATTACAATCTAATTTAATTACATAACTCAATTATATAGATTAAAAAACAATGTGTTTAATTAATTCAATTTATAATTTTTATTAAGGTTATTGTTGAGAAAAATATTTTAAATGCATCTGGAAATTTGAAAAACAATCATGAGTGTATATTATCGAATATATATATTTATTAGAAGCTTTAAAACAAATTAATTATGTAAATGTGAAAGACGCGTGATGTTTAAAGAATGTTTGGAATGAATGTGTATATGAAAGAACCGATAAGTAGATATAAAAAGAGAGCGATCAAAACTAATAATAAAGTTGAAGCTTCAGACAGACATATATATACATAATCTCCATTATTAATAGATGTCAACAAATGCAATCTATTTTCTGCGATAATAATGAGTTATTTCTGCGGATCTAATGCAACAATACTCCATTAACTTCCGACTTCCGGTTAAAATACATCTCATCCGAGTTTGCACATATATTTTTTCTCTTTCTTAAAATGAGGTATACCTCGAAAATTCAAAGAGGTCGACAGCACAAATACCATCCTAATTCGACACAACAGGTTAATAAATAAAATTATTAGCAAAAATTATTGAAACCTTTCAATAGTTTCGTTTGTTCTATTTACCTGGCCTCGTATCCACGGGTTTTGTACCAAACTGCATTGATATAGCCTTCAAACACAACTTCTTTAACACACATATATATATATATATATATATATATATATATATATATATATATATATATATATATATATATACAGGCCGGCGGGACAGTTATAAAAGTGGGGGTCTCCTAAAAAGTATGGGGGCGGCGGCGTCGGCCCACATTGCGCCCAGAATGCCAAATATGGGAATAAATTCAATATCTTGACTAAAAATGGTCGTCCGATAGTGGTTGAGAGCTCGTTAGAAATGGAATAGAATTCTCTTGGTGATAGAAAAGGAAAAATTCAAAATATTTCTATTTTTTGGCGTCTGGGCTCAAATTACCTTATTTGGGAATATTGAGGGGAAAATCACTGTTTGAGGCATATTTTGGTTTTAAATGATCGTCTGGTAGTGGTTGATGGCTCGTTAGAAGCGGAATAGAATACTCTTGGTGCTAGATAAAAAGACATTTTTACAAATTCAATTTTTTGCGTCTCGGCCGAAACAACCATATTAAGGCATTTTGGACCAAAAATACTTTTGTTGACATAATTTAGACATGAAATGATCTTCTGATAGTAGTTGAGGTCTTGTTGGAAGCATATTAGCAAGTCGCTTCTGGTGAAAAAAGAACAAACAGAAATTTCAATTTTAAGGGGCCTGGCCCCAAATGACCATATATGGTCATTTTAGGCCAAATACACCTTTTTGGACTTAATCTACACATAAAATGATTTTCTGACACTGCTTGATGGCTCATTTGAAACATATCAGCAATTCGCTTCTAGTAAAAATGACAAAATTCAAGAATCAATTGGTTTATCAAATATAAAGAATACATAAAGTTAAAAGTATTAACTGACAAGATGCATATAAAAGTACAAAAGCAAAAAGTATAAAAGTTTTAATGTATTAAGTATAAAAGTATAAATGTATGTATTAGAATTGGAATAGCTCGTTGGAAGTGTATTTACAAGGCAGACTTGCATTGTTTTCCTGTTCTTCACTTCAAATTGCGTTCATTGGACTTTGCTCAAAAGATACTGTATCGGTTGTTATGTGGACAGAAGGACTGGATGGAATATATAACTTTGGATATTATGCGGATCCTCAACAATGCGAAAAAAGAATGTATCGATGCAATCCGAAAAATCACCGGTATGTTAATGGATGCACCATATGCGAGTGGAGGAAATACAAATAATGGTCCGCTTTGCAACAGATTTTTCAACCCTCAAAATCGCTTTTACGGATGTTCTCTCATGTTAAGATTTAGCTTCTGCCAACCAAATGTAAAGTTCAACAGTGATACGGTTTAGGTCATTTGTAGTTGATGAAATAAATGGATTTAGGCAAGTTTTCTATAATATGCGTGTTAATGGTGTATGATTTTGAAAATGTAAATGTATCGGGGTCTACGAGTATCTTGGCGTTCATTGAATTAAATAGAAAGTCGATTAGATCAAGAAATTGTAGCCGCCATGTTGAATGATTAAATGTTGCAGGAACTGTGTTCGTTAATTTCATTCGCTCAATTCCGTAATGAAAATAAATATAGAAGTAATAGGTAGAAATAGAAATAACGTAATCTGATATTCGCGGAAAATCATCGGAGTGAACGGGAGCGGTCATTAGGGTCTTTGCGTATTGCTTTATATTATGTAGTAAATTAATACCAGGCAAATAATAAATAAGAACGGAGTCTTTTGTGAAAATTAAACTGTGTTTATTAGTTCCCGGTGTCGATGAGTGGAGTGACAGTACAGAATTGTTTGGGAGAAAAGTTTTTGCTACCACCTATATGGAGTTGGTTTAGCGGAGAGTCGTAGATGGTGGGCCAAATGTAATATTTAGTGTTTGTTGGTGAAAAATAATGAAAATTTACTATAACATACTCGAGTGAATAAGCGTAATGAATTGGTGAGTTTAGTAGCCTGTGATGGATGGGGTTATTTTCCTATTAAGCAAATATGTACATGGGAAAAATCCTCTCTACTTTATATATAAAAAATAAAGAAAATAAGAAGATTTTGTATATAAACTTCTAATTCTGTTATTCCGGTTGATTGCCTGCCGCTGTCTTCAAAAAAGAAAAGCAAATAAATTGTGATTCACAGCTAAAATAAAGAAATGCCAAAATCAGTTTAATTCAAGTTTCACGTGTTTTGCTTTTTGGAGAAGAAAATGAAAGTCCGTAAATATACCTATAGAATAAGGACCTTTAACAAAAACTCACCCATTTCGCTTGGTTTTCGCCAAAATTTAGATATAATTGATTGTTGGTCTTATATTGTAATGATGACAATATAAGACCAACAATCAATTAATAGATAAGCTAATTAGATAAAATTAATCGCATGCATGTCAACTTAATTATTGATGACCGTAAAGTGTGTGGCCCAAGTCAATATGTGAGGGGCTTGAGCCAACCCCCCACCCTGCCCCTCGATGCCGCTGTCAATGATATATATATATATATATATATATATATATATATAAATTTCGTATGTGCCTATATTTATATTATCTCTCCTAATCTCATTAACCGATCATCATGAAATTTGGAGCATACCTGCGCGGCGTAAGAGTGAATAATTTGGGCTATATTTAGTTTTATTCAAAGGAGGTAAAGTAGGGTTGTAATGTCTTCCTGAAAATCCAGGTATTTCCAATTTTCGTGAAATTTTAACAATAAGTATGAGACATCAATTAATACATATTCCACAAATTTTACTTTTTTTTGGGGGGGGGGGAGTATTTTAAAGGGTTCTGGCGGGGAATAATATGGACACAACCTGCCATTTGAAAATTAAAATATGTCAGATTTGCATTGGATATTATTCATGGTCATTGGACAATAATTTAGCTAGATTCCCTGAATTTCACTTTCTTCTCAAACCTTAAATTTTAGACATTCCCTTGACTCAAAATCATGTAATGGATTTTGATCAAAATTGGACTAAGGATTCTAGACATAAGGGTGCGTATCATTATATATTGATTTTAATCTTCGGAATTTTACATAAAAGTGGTGCAAAACTATTTTCTTCTGGAAATCTTACCTGTCATTGGACAGGTATTCTTATATATATATATATATATATATATATATATTTCTAGCTGTCCGTTTCTAATGCTATCGAAATACATGATGTTATTAAATAGTTGTGTCATTTCAGTCTAATTGTATAAATGTGGCTTCCGTTGTTGACAACAGGTTCGATACCTGCGGCAGGTGTTTACTTTGTGTTATTTTACTACAATGATCGATTTATAAATTCTTTCCACCTTTTAGATTCTTTTAGTAAGTGTTCCGCCTCCCTTCTCTCTCTCTCTCTCCCTTTTTATAATGATTCTCTGTCCATAAATCTCACTCTCTCATCCTTCCAGTATTTTTCTCTCATTCTCTTACATAGTTTTATATTTCTCTTTTCCATCCGTCTTTCTTTATCTATCTCTCCCTCTCTATCCTCCTCCCCTCTCTCTCTCTCTCTCTCTCTCTCTCTCGTACGCTTTCTACCTTTTTTATGTCGAGTCCATGTCTTTTAAACTATTCACACAACCTCTGCCTTCCTCTTTCACCTTCACCCTCTCAGTATTTCTCTAGAGACACGCTTTTCTTCGTGTTATCCCTATTCGCCATTTACTGTCCTTCTCGCTACCCTTACTTTTCTCTCTCTCAACTTTTGACTCACTCATTCTCTGTATTTCTCTGTTCCCCTCTCTCATATTCATCTCTCTCTCTCATATTCATATCTCTCTCTCTCTCTTGCGTTTTCGTTCTATTCTCATATTTCGATCAACTTCTCCATCCATAATTTTCTTCCCCCTCTTTCTCTCACTATGTCTATCTCTTTCTTTCGTTCTCTCTCTTTCTATCTCTCTCTCTCTCATTCGTTCTCTCTCTTTCTATCTCTCTCTTTCGTTCTCTATCTTTCTTTCTCTCTCTTTCGTTCTCTATCTTTCTTTCTCTCTCTTTCGTTCTCTATCTTTCTATCTCTCTCTTTTTTTCTCTGTCTTTCTATCTCTCTCTCTTTCGTTCTCTCTCTTTCGTTCTCTCTCTTTCGCTATCTCTCTCACGCGTTTTGTCATCTGACTAACCATCTCTAACCATTGTCGCAC
Organism: Sepiola atlantica; assembly: GCA_963556195.1. NCBI lineage: Eukaryota > Metazoa > Mollusca > Cephalopoda > Sepiida > Sepiolidae > Sepiola > Sepiola atlantica. Next base: position 89,427,886 of record OY744522.1, on the reverse strand, counting down.
CTCCCCTCTACCTTCTCTCTCAATCTCTCCCCCAGCCACCACTTCCGCTACGCACCCTGATGTTACTTAATTGCCCCCCGGGCGCTGTCCAGGATATTAAGGCTTGAGTGGATCCTCCTAACCCATCCTCAGCCCAAACGCAGACACACGCGTCTGACCAGAACGAAGTAGATGACAGCCAGTACAAAATACGCAGTCCCCTTGTTAAATTACCAGCACCAGACTGAAAAAAGAACCATTGAAATTCCACGTTTGCAAATCACGGAGCAACGATGGTCAGCTGGGGGAGGGTCAAACCTGTGAACGAGGGGCCGGATTATAAAATATGATAAAAAGATGAATATAGTCATCGAAATATTTAGTACCAATCACTTTTTCCTAATTGATAAAATTGAAAGAGGGTGACCGTTAATTGGCGATTGCCATCGCAAAGTAACCATCTCTTCTTTCTCATGCTTATCAATCAGATAACAAAATGATGCATACTAAGTATTTCGATGGCTATACCAAACCATTATCCGTACGCGTACAGAATAGGATATCCATAAAGTACAACGTAAACTAGTGTTATCGTTAGTTCTCAGTAATCTCCGTAAATAATTTATTTAGTAAAAAACGAAACGAGGGTCTCTTAAGTAGAGACTAAAATAAAACAAAATATAATTATAAATGTCTAAAGAAATAAAAAGCTAATTTGTATGCGTCTTTATAGTCTTCAGCGACGGTAAATGTTACATTCTTTAAGAGGGCAATGTTGGTATCAACATGCCAGCTGCAACGTTTCCCGCCACGTATGAAAAGGTGACATCTACTAAAATTAAATCCATCCCTGTTAATAATATATATATATATATATATATATATATATATATATATATATATATATATATATATATATATATATATATATTAGGGAATGTTTTTCAACCTTAGCACTATTCAAGATGTTATTTTGAAAAAATATTTAGTCTCAAGCCCGCCGTTGGAAAATTTCCGTTTTGTAAGTTTACCAATTCCTTGCTATTGCAATTGAAGTTTGCTCCCAAGAATTTACGCCAGTCTTTAAACCTAACTACAATAGTAATATTCTTGTAGGGATCATCAGTTGTTTACCATGAGAAACTGTTTTGTCGATTTAAAAACAAAGCAGTAATTTTTCATGGTTCCCCAGATTAAACACACACCTAGACATATATATATATATATATATATATATATATATATATATATATATATATATATATATATATATATATATATATATATAGTTGAATATAAGAGACAACTCATGTCTAGATATCCTTTGGTAGATCCTTTCAATAGTCCGAATCAGGATCTTAGTTTCGGAGGGGAATTGTGCTGATGAGTAGCAGTAGTATTCGTCTGGGTAAGAGAACAAGGTATGGTTGGCCAAACCTTCTCTCATCTTTCGCGTAGTTTCTCCATCTCTGTGCTGTATTCTATGATTGCCACAGCAACAAATATGAATATTTCATACTTTGTATACATTGAGTAATTGTCCTAGTTGATATATCTGCTATTTGGACTATATGTGGAATCGGATCGCCATCTTGTCTTCTCTCTCGTAGTTGGTTGGAAGCTGGCTTGGGATGACTGAATGAATACGGACACGATGAGTATTCAGAACATCAATTTATTTAATTCTACAAACCCACTTCTCCAGTTGTTAGTTGTATAATCGAAGTCGAGAAACTTCCTATTGACAGTTCCTTTTCCATGTTGGCTATTTGTACAGAGGTACCAAACGAGTTGTTGTTGGCCATCGGAGCTGCTAAACACCAAATTGTGAATTAACTGATGACGATTTTAAATATTCTCTTTCCTACTATTTCCTCCTCCTCTCGTTATTTCTCTTCATCTCACCCTCTTTCTCCTTCATCTCACCCTCTGTCTTTATCTTCCATCTCTCTCTTTATCCTCTCTCTACCCCCCTCCCTCTCTCTGTATCATTCCTTTCTCACTCTCTCTCTTTCTTTATCGTCTCTCTCACTCTTTCCCCTTCATCTCTCACTCTTTCTCCTTCATCTCGTCCTCTTTCTCCTTCATCTCACCCTCTCTCTTATCCTCCATCTCTCTGTATTCTATCTCTATCCTCCCTCCCTCTCTCTGCACCCTCCCTTTCTCACTCTCTCCCTTTATTTATCGTCTATCTCACTCTTTATTCTTCCTCTCTCTACCTCCTTCCTCTTCATCTCTCTTTCTTCTTTGGTAAATCTCATGCCACCCCTTCCCATATTTAACATTAGTTCGCGTCTCCACGTCTCTAACCTACATGAGGGCTGGCTGATTGGCCTGGTAGATACCGTACCAACTACCAGACTCAGATATGCCAATTGAAAATCTCATTTGCTATACTTTGGTCATTTGGTTACTGATACCGGCAGATATTTCACCACAACTAAAATAACAACTTTTGTTCAACTTTTGTTCAATGAATCATTTATAATACTGTTAGAGTAGTGTTGTTATATTTCGGCTGGTGCAGCAACGTATCTGTAATTTGATTGGCCCTACCCTTTCTTCTTCTCTGCACCCCCTCTCTCGCAGACGTGATGTTGCTAGTCTCAGTCTTTTCTATAAATAATATTATGGCATGTGTTCTTCAGAATTATGTGATCTACTCCCCGCTTCTTTAGTTCCAGCTCGTTTGACTCGTTGGTCTAGTGGTCTTCATCAATTCGCTGCGTTGATACCTCATTGTAATACATATTCCTATTCCAGTAGCTTCTTTCCAAGAACCGCAGGCTTGTAGAACTCTCTTCCTGTTGACTGTTTTCTTCCTACCTATAATCTTAGTCTGTTCAACACTAAGGTCAATAAGCATCTTCTGTCTTTGCGATAATCATATTTCGTTCTTGTTAGCTCCTTACATCAAGTGGTTAATGTCTTGTCTGGAGCGATTTCCATTAAAAAAAATTTTTTTAATAGGTATTGTGGCTCGGCATTAAGTAACGCAAATAGGGTTGACTTGCTGTAAAAAGAGGTATTTACTAAACCAAACAAAATGTTTGCACCTTTTTCTCAACAAAGGATTTTCACGCCTTTTTGTATGACTCAATTTATACCATATAGCAGTGAATGCCGACGAGGCTGCTCAGGCATGTTTGTGAGCCAGATTGCACTGCCACTTGTGCACTGGCCTTTTTATCTCCATTTCCGTTTTTGTGCAACATAATATCGCGTTGGGAAGGGGGGATACTCAGTTTTTGACTTCCTAGTCAAGTGTATTATCTGTTCTGATTCTACACTTCATCTTTTTTATCATCGGTCAGTGAAAAATAAATATTTGCTAGACTGAGGTATTTTTTTAATTTTTGTCCCAATCCAGAGTTCCCTTTTTGAGGAGTAAAATTTTTCCACATGCCAAACCGACCTTGTGTCTAACTCTGCTCTCGTGAGGAGACAAGTAAATTAGAACTTTATTATAAACACACTTATCAGTTCATTTAAATTTAGCAAAAATAAATACTAGTATATTTATGTATTTAAACACTGCATTAATAATGTGAGAGTTTGTTAAATAACGCTAAAGGATTGATCTGCTGTAAGACAGAAACGAAACCAGGTTCATTTCTCTTGCTTAGAAATTCTGAGAGGAAGAAAATCATTAAATCCACGGAAGACGTCAATGGTCGCACCACCGACAAAACGACGCGGCGCTAATGATGGTCAATGAATGCTCAAACAATGACCGCAATCATCGTATTTGGACAATTGTCTCAGACAACGAAAGTGTCAGTATATTAAGGGGCCTTTTCACTCCTTTTTCTTTCTTACAGAGGAGAAGGGGGTGGCGTGAGATTGTAGGTGAAGCCAAAGAAATCGCTCGTTTCGAATAAAAGGTGGAAAACCTCAAAGAAATAATGAAACACACAACAAATCCATATGGGTCAATATTTCTGAAAAAGCAGCTTTTCGTTTAAACAGAACCATTAATTGATGGAGAGGGTAGTAATCTTAATAATTTTATAGGAAACAAATACTAAAGAGTAAATACGACAATCGATGTGCAGATGTGAATGGAATCTACTTAGAAATGCCTGTCTTTTATTCTTATTTTATCCTCTTCTCTGCATAAATATATATATATATATATATATATATATATATATATATATATAAATCAATGTTTGTTCGTGTGTTATAGAAATCGATACGTTAAGAGTTAGAACATTCAAATAAGTTTCAATAAGTTTTTCAAGAAATCTAAAGACGCCTTTGAAATTTTCCTTCGCTTCCATCTGAGATCCCTCGTGTTAATTATCGGTTAGGTCCATAAAATAACTGAAATATAATAGAACATAAATAAACGAAATTCATTATTTGTTAATATGTACTCTTCGTTTGATAAAATGAAACAGAATAAAGACTCTCTCAGTGAAGAATGGACTTGAAAAAGTTTAAACATTTAAGTAATTATTTTTATTGGTATTTTCAAGATATTAAATATTGGTCCCCCGATTTATAAAATCGGGGGACTTATGTTTTGAGGCATGTTCGTCCGGATTTTTCTCCGCAACCGTCCATTGAATTTCTCTGAAATTTTGCATGAAGTTGTAACTTTGGTCAGGTTAGAAAGTGACATTCTCTGATTTTTTTAAAAAAATCTGGTTAGCCCCCCAGGGGGTCACAATTCCCTGAAATGACAAAAAATGACATTTTTTGTCCCATAACTTTTCATCCATCCATTCAATTTCTCTGAAACTTGGCCAAAATGTGGAGGCAATTGTTCCTAATAGAAAATAAGTATCGCTGACCTTGGAAAAAATCTGGTTCGCGCCCCCAGGGAGTCAAAAGCGCCCAACATGGCAAAAATGACCCTTTTCTCCTATAACGTTTGATCCATACATTCAATTTTTCTTAAACTTGGCCAAAATGTACGGGCAATTGTTCTGGATATAAAATGTGCATCCTTGACCTCAGAAAAATTCTGGTTCGCGCCCCCAGGGGGTCAAAAGGGGTAAAAAATGCTCCAAATTGCCCAAATTTATTGCATTTTACACTCGCCACATCGAGTCACATACAGAGGGGGACCACGCACACACGAATGTGCGGCTTGTTAACTTTTGTTTGTAAAAGAAAATTTTAATCCGATTTCATTCATCATTTGCCGTCTTACAGCTGTTTCTAAGCAACGTTGTTTTTTTAGTAAGAACACCAAGGCGCTAACAATGTTTTATTACTTGACTTCATATAACTAATATTAATCTTTACTTTTTTTTTAATTTTAAAGTATTCTTCTTAAAAAACCTTCTCACCAGCAATATATATATATATATATATATATATATATATATATATATATATTTATATGATTATTTACACAGACATGTACAAAATCTGCGACACTGGCATGTCGATGTTATCGATCGACAGCTATTATAAACTGAGATCTCATCAAGCAGAGTTAGAATACGATCTTAACCTTAGATCATATTTGGATAGCTGTTTATCGATAACATCGACATATCAATGTCGCAGATTTTGTACATGTCTGTGTAAATAAAAATTATCATATATAAAAGCTTTATTTGATATTGAGCACTTTTTATATACCCGGTTGAAATTCTTTGGATTACTACCCTGTGGATGTTTTACCTGGATTATATATATATATATATATATATATATATATATTAGAAAAAATGTGACTTGTTGGATGACCCATTGAACTCTGGTTAAATTGTTTGAATCAAGAAAAATAAATTTTGCAAAGCCAGTTAAATATATTAAACCAATAAAGACAAAACCTCAAATTAGTCACTTTTTGATCGCTTTAATATCCCTCTTTCTATCTTTCTCTCTCTAAATATTATTACTATCTATGCTGATACTCTATTTTGTTTATAATGAAATATTCTATTTTTTTATCATCCCCTTTTTAATTATATTCGACTGTTAATAAATAGAAAGAGAGGGTGAGAGAAGGAGAGTGACTGAAGTAGGAATGATAGACACGTATAGAATAAGAGCGAGGTTGTCACACAACATACATGGAGACTGAAAATAATAGATGCATATAGAATAAGAGCAGGGGGTCACGCAACATACATTGAGAAAGAGGGGGAAGGGATCGATATAAAGTTAGTAAGAGATGGGCTGAGTTATTTGAAAATTAGGACGAATTAGTACAATTCAAATGGAAGGTTTTTCAAACAATTTAATCCAAAACTTATGAATATTTTAGTATTATTTTGTGTAGTTAAAATATATATAAAAAAATCCCGAAAAACGAACGTTGATTATTCAGCGTCAATAATAATAATAATAATAATAATAATAATAATAATAATAATAATAATAATAATAATAATGATATATCATTATTATTATTATTTTACACACTAGACGATTTCACAAAAGTTATTATCAGTGATTGCTGGAGTCTGAGTGACATCGAGTCTCCTCAGATTCCAGCACTCTCCACTTCTATTGAAAACCTTTGAAAATTATGTTTGCGTTATCGCAACAGTCGTTTACCATTGATTTTCGGTAGCAACGGCGATTGGTCTTCTCTGGTATTTGAGTGACAATAAGCATCCCGAAGGTTTCAGTACTTTCGCACACTTCCGGTGGAGGTGTGGTTGGTTCTCTCCCCTTCATAACCTTTCATGACAATTTTTTGTAGTATCAACCGTGGCTAGTGCCACTGCATGTGTGTTGTTGTTGTTGTTATTATTATTATTATTATTATTATTATTATTATTATTATTATTATTATTATTATTATTACACTAAAACTCTCTGGATCTTGTTATCTTGCTTGCTTGTTTGTCCCCATGCCTTTAGCATTAGACAGGCAATGTTGACACAGCCTGACTCTAACGACACTCAAATCGACCCAAACTTGACAGCTGGCGAGACATTGTGTGCTTCCTCTTTGACGACCAGTTTCCCCTGCTATATTTACAGACTGAATTGATGGGGATGGAAAACACTACACGGCGGAGAATTATGCATGTGTCCGTGGGTTGGGGTGATGAAGGGGAATAGCATCGAAGCATCTCTTGTCAACGGATTCTATTGTTTGTGTCTCAATCTTGTAAATTGGTCATCTGATGTCGCTAGAAAAGCTCAGTTGACATTTTCGCGATGCTTTCAACGAGGATCTATCTGTTTTAGGGCGTCCAAATATCTCGATCGTTTGTCCAATAGAATGTTGAGTTGCGTTCAATAATAACTACAATGTATTATTATTGGTAGAGCTCTATCTGAAAATATATACAGTCATTTTGTGTGCAAGGGGGGCTACATTGATTCGGTTAGGTTTAAATTCTGAGAAGTTGATTATCATATATATATATATATATATATATGTATGTGTGTGTGTAATCAGTAGTCTATTAGTACGAAATAATTCGTCTGTTTCACTTTCATCACTGTTGGACTGGCCTAAATAGATTTAGCCTTAAATAAGTTTATAGGCAAAACATGTCTGCAGATATGTAGCCAAAATATTTGTATGAATGAAAAAAATTATAATATAGCTCCACTAGTTCTTGAGCACCATTAGATAAACACAGTAGATTAAACCGATTAACCCCTATGACCAACACATTTACAAGGTTATGTGTATATGTTTATATATTAGTATGCACATAATTCATTCCTAAACTACTTAACCGATCACTTCTAGAGGAATACGCGTCCCAGGACGATGGGGAAATAATTCACCGAACGGAACAGTTTTGCACCACTTTTATGTCTGCTTACGATGATTAAAATGAAGACATAATAATACTAAACATATGTCTTATTCTAATTTTGATCAAAATTCTTTAGTTGAATTTGATTCTATAACATGTCAAAATTCTTTAGTTGAATTTGATTCTATAACATGTCAAAATTCTTTAGTTGAATTTGATTCTATAACATGTCTAAAAGTTAAGTTTTATGACTGAAATTCAGATAACCTTGCTTAATTGGTTTCTAATGACTATCGGTCAAATCCAATGCAAATCTGAAATATTTGAATTTTCATATGCTCATATTATGCCCACAAAAATCCCTTTAAAATACACCAACGAAACTGAAAATTGGGAAATATTTATTAATTACTGTCTAATATCTATTAGTAAAACTTCACAAAATCGGAGTTTTATGAATTTTCATGAATGGCTTCTACTTATTCGTTGCCACTTCCTTTTTCCCCTCTTTTACAAAAAAACTTAATTAAACTAAATATATACTCCATTTTGACCGCTTACGCCTAGCAATTATGTTCGAGAATTCATGATGATCGGTTAATTAGTTTAAGCGTGGACTCTTTAAATATAAATATATAAACACGAGACGAATACGCGTCATAGTAGAGGTAGAATTAATTCCCCGAACAAAACAGGTTTTGTACAACTTTTATGTTCCCTTACGAAGCTTAAAGTCAAGATATAATGATATTAAACCTTATGTCTAGAATTTTTATTCTAATTTTGATCAAAATCCAAATTCAAAAAAAATCTCAAATCTAACGCTGAAGTTTAAGTGGTCTTAAGAAGAAATTGAAATTCAGGGAATCTTGCTTAATTAGTGTTTAATCATTATGGATCAAATTCAATACAAAACTGAAATATTTAAGTTTTTACATGGTTGCGTCCATATTATTCCCTCTAAGAGTCCTTTAAAATACCCCAAAGAAACTAAAGTTTGGAAAATATTTATTAATTTATATCTAATAAGTATTATTCAAATTTCACAAAAATCAAATTAATAGCAAAGGGCAACAAGCCATGCAAAGTGAAAAGTAAAAGATATTTACATTAACATACAGTTTGAATGTTTTTCTAGTGCCACTTTAAACCTGGCATGGTAGCCATCGTGGCAATCTCTTTTCACAGGCTGTTCCACTGAAACAAGGGCATCGATTGTATATATTTTGCGGGTACTGCGATGACGACTGCGATGACTGCAATGACGACTGCGATGACTGCGACTTGGCACTGGGATGAACCACTACTAGAAGGCTAGATTTAAATTCCCGTTGATGACATTGTTCGCTAGAATCAAATCTCCTAATATTTTTCACTGCTTAAGTGAGGACAGATTTAGTATTTGGAACCTCTATTTGTAGGGAAGCGTGGAGATTCACGTCACCATCTTGGTTGACAACCGTTTAACACGATACCTTTTTGTAAATAAGAATGGGTTGCTTGGATGGCATACTCACGAATAGGGCGTTCATGTAGATTTTAATGCCGTGACAAAAAAAAAGAATAAATATATGTTCATATTGTTTATTTCGGGACAATCTCAAAGATCCACACAGATTGATCTGATCTATGCAATATCCACGTGTGTTTCTTTTTAAGCCGACTTGCGATGAAGACCAGTCATACTTTCTTTGCTCCGAAAGATATTCACGTGAGGGTCTCCACCGGCCGTTAGCAATCAATTAATGAACTTCTTGTTTTCGGTTGACTGGGTTGCAGGCCAGGGCTAGATCGAGGAAAGGTCCCTGATATCACCAACCATGATGTGTCCCACCCCTACACAAAAGAGTCCGGCTAATAAACCTTGGGTGTTGGTCAGTTTGTGACATTAATCGAACTAATTGCTTTCAATTTATGAACGTTGCACTAAAAATAGAGTCGTTGGTCACGGCATTAAAGTCCCCTGGAATGTTATAATTATCTCGTCCGCAGTATGTTTAGTCGCCATGGTAACCAGAATTCGCGCAATTGTAGCAAAGGGGAGAGGTCGGGGGTTAAATACAGCTCTTGATTAAAATGGTCAGTTTTATGAGAGTGACATATGTGAAAGGTATTAATCTACCTCAAAACTTTGGGCTATGGATCGGAGCATAATATTGGCACAACCTCCCATTTCAAAATTCATATATTTCAGATTTGCATTGAATTTACTCCATAGACAGCAATTAAGCAAGATTTCCTGAATTTGAATTTCTTTTAAAGGCGCTTTAAGATTAAGACTTAGATTTTAGACATTTTCTAGAATCAAAATCATGCCATGGATCTTGATCAAAATTGAAATAAGGATTATAGACATAAGGTTTAGTAGCATCATATCGTGATTTTAATCTTTGTGAGGGGACATAAAAGTGGTGCAAAAACTGTTCTATTCCGGGAATACATTTTACATGCCCTGAGACGAGTATTCTAGTATATATATATATATATATATATATATATATATATATATATGTATGTGTGTGTGTGATTTTGAGTCTGTATCGTTTTAGCTCGGTTTGTTCAGCACAAATCATTTATTCCGCCTCACTGAATATCCTTCAACAATTATGCCGACAAAATACTCTGATTGATTTTATATCTTTTCGATTATATTTTATTCCTGGCCGGCCGTCAGCTTCAATGGAGTCTGGGGGCGAGAGTAATTGTTGTCGTTGTTTTTTTAAGTGTGTTTTTTTATTATTAAAGTTTATCGTTACTTCTTTTTCTCAATTTTTTATTTTGAAATCTCAATCGTTCATTTTGAATCTGTGATCGTATTTAAACGAATGAGAGTGGCCATCTTGTCATAGGCTCTTCAATATGTTTAAACAACGAGAAAATAAAAACGCAAAACAAAATGGCTGACGATAAACGTAGCGTTATGGCTTTATTTATTAAATTTGTTTAGTTTATGCTTCAATCGTTTTCTTTCCTTATTTTAAATTTTATTTTTATCTTTATTTCTTTATTAAAAAAAAAGAAATCAAAACATTTTTTGGCAGATTTGACTGTCGTCTGTTTTGTTTTTGTTTTTATTTTATGTTCATCACAGAAACCTTTTGTTTACTGACGACTTCTAATTGCTCACAATTTGATTACATTCGCTTACTTATTTACTTTGGAACCGGCGACATAAAGAAGTTACGCATGAAGGGATAAAGGGCTTTTCATGAATATATGGATGATTTTAAACCGATTTTGGGTTTCGTTTTCTTTTCTTTTTACATAGAAAATAAACGGATAGAAATCTGAACGAAGACATGTTATATCCCGCCGTGAATGTCTAGTGGTTTAATCGGTACCAATCTACCAACGCGAAGCCATCTTCGAATTCAACCCCTTCACTGTAGAGATCCTCGGCTGCTAGAAGATTTTCTACTCTAATAGTTGATTTCCTCGTACTGCTTGCCTTTGGAAGTCTCCCGCTGCTCCCTATTTCCCCGACCGTTCCAATATGCACAAATTTAAATTTAATGTGAACACACATCTGTCTGCTCAACTCCCCGCCCAGATTGACCTCCATATATCTGACCCTATTCATAGTAGCCCATTAGGCGTCAGTGACAATATGCCTTGTTTGGGGCGAACAAAAATAAAATATAATCTTTATAACCGGAAAACTGCTTGAAGTAGAAAAACATTAACACGCTGAGGATCCACTATGCTCAAATATTCATCCTCTAACCTATTTCTCCGGACGGATTATTAATGGCAGAATATACCCTGAGGAACCTAACATCAAATTTTCCATTATATGTCTCACTCTCAGGTGTGATCTAACTCAATCAATCAGAGCATTTAGTATATCCCACTTCCGCTTCTTTATGTGAAATACACTGATGCATATTCATTTGTTATGCCTCTTGAGTTATCTCCCTTTTTAACTATCTTCTCGTGCCAACACTTAAATAAAATTGTATCGTGCACAAAAATGTACACTATTAATGCAACATCAACTTGCAAATGAAATTCTGTTAAATATTTCCTCCGATAGTTCATAACAATGTCCTCCTATTTTTTTACTTACTATAGTTTTGGAATTAATTTAATAACCTTCGCCAAGGCGGAGGTTATCTTTTTGGTCGAGTTTATTTTTCACTATGTTTGTTTGTGTAAGCACTCGTCACCAAATATGGTCACCATATCGATAATGGTCTGATTTAGAACTAATTTAATTTGGGGATATCAAGTCAAGGTCATGAAAAAGTGAAAGTTACAATTTTGGCGATAACTTCCGTTTTGTTTATCTTAGCGACTCGTTACCTGGCCCATATTGTAGCCAGTGAAGTCTCGCATTTTATATGACCTTCACCTTAAAACGTGTTGGCATGTAACAACACATGTGGTATTGCCTTGGGAATTAGGTCGGTTGGAGACTGACGAAAGACCTGATCAAACCATTGGAGTTTCCTTTTTAGAAGGGTTTCCTTAAATCTGGGTATCTGCTATCTCAAACATATTTTGATGTTTGGGATGCAGTTTGTGATACGAAATCTGGGGATGCGTTGGATTCACCAGTGATCGAACGCTTAAATTTTCGGAATGTCCACAGTATGGAGTCACCAAGTTTCAGAACCATAGAGTAGAATTGTGTAAACAAAACCTGGTATGTTTAGCATTTAGTTATGACTTTGATTTCTTGCCTCGACCCCAAACGATGGTGCAAACGACAGAATATGGAACATGCCTTGTTCGTATTTACTTGCCTCCCCACAATGGCAAAGTGAGACGCAAGGTCAGTGTTTAATATAGGGAAATCCAGATCCCCCAAAAGGGGCACTCTTGAATGGAACAAAAATTAAAGTTGCCTCAATCTAGAAGGATTTCTCTTTCACTGACTGAGGACAGAATAGACTAAGTGTAGCACCGGAACAGATAATACACTTTATTCCTAGACAAAAGTCCAAGGACGCCTTGTTGAGTCTTATAGATAACAACAACACTGTAGTTATAAATGCTATTGATTATTTTGAAAATGTCAATTAAATTACTTCTCATTTTTCTGTCCAGTAAAGTAGTTAATCCTAAGTATTATGATCTTTCCCTGTAACAGTAATATTTTACTCTTTTTTATTAGTTTCATTACGTTTGCGTGCCTTCCAATCTTAATTGATGATAATAATTAAATTTAACTTTCAAAATACTATTAATATATATATATATATATATATATATATATATATATATATATATATATATATATATATGCATATAAGAGAGAAAGATGGATAGATTTTGACAATTCAAAACATTTTCCAAATAAATATATACAAATTCATAATGGTTGTTTACAGCTGTTTAAATGCAGTGTTTATTTTAAGTCATACAACGAATCATAAGTATAAACGCTGACTATCTTTAGAACACACTTTTCAAACAGGAATTGTCGTAAGTCCCTTACAAAAAAAAACACTTTCAATACACAGGCACAAAAAAGTCTCAAATTCCACAATAAAAAGAACACAATCCAAGAAAAGTTTTCTCAACAAATACCTCGGTAAATACCATCAATTATTATTCCACATCAAAATCAATAAATAAAATCCAGCAAATGAAGATAAAAAAAACATGTAAAACCGCCATATTGGTTTAAGATAATTAAAAATTAAGAGGGGATAACTACAATGAAGAGAAGCAGCTCTCAAATTTTGTATGGCAACATAACGACACTCGCAGGTCACACACACCTAAAGTTACTCTACTTCAATTTGGTAAAAAAAGGTAGAATAAATAAAAACGAAAAAGAGATGAAAGTCAAAAGACTCCCGGTCAACGCAAGGTATGAACAGCTCGTAATAAATAAAAGAAGGGCTATATAGTGAAACCACGTACAAACAGGCAACACTAAATAGCTATTTTAGTGTTCCAATAGAAACGTGAATTTTAGGAGAGTAGAAAGTAAACCTTGGGGTTACGTTCGGCAGCCTCCTAACTCTCGCTTCCCTTATTTTGTCCTTTAGTCCTACCATTCCATTAGCGATATTTCTGACAAAGGGGGAAAAAGTGCTGTTTTCTGGGTCTGAATCTATCCATACAACACTTATCTTGAGTTAGTTTTTGACCTTGAAGTAGTATTTTTATTTTTAGCTCCTTACATCAAGTGGCTTCATGCCTTGTCTGGAGCGATTTCCATAAAAAAAACAACGTGAACTTGTGGGTAACGAAAGAAAACCAAAAAAAAAGAAACATTTGTAAGTATTTAATTTATCTCCTTATTTCAAAACACGGATTTTAACGGTAACAATTTAAAAAACACTTGATAGGATCCTATTATCATGGCGTGCCTGTTCATACTCCTGTCCATGAAAGTATTCCATGACTGCTGAAAAAAATGATTCTTTAAAAATCTAATTTTGATAAAACAAAAAGTGGATATTGTCGGCCCTTTTTCTGCTTTTAGACCCATCTAAAACTGGAGTTGAATTCATTTTATTTTTTGTTTTACGGTTTATTGATGGAAAAAATGTAACTCCTTTACTTTTGAAAGTACAATAGCAATCGATTTCTGTTTAGACTCCTATGTGAATTGATGATGTTAAGTAAGAATACTTTAGAAATTAATCTACTGTTTTTCTTTTAACTTTTTACTTGCCTCCCCACGAGGGCAGAGTTATACAAAAGGTCGGTTTTTAATGTGGGAAATATCATGCTCCCAAAAAGGAGAAGTTTGGATTGAAACAAAAATTAAATTGCCTCAGTCTAGAAGGATTTCTCCTTCACTGACCAAGAACAAAGAAGATGAAGTGTAGTATCATAACAGATACTACATTTTACTCCAAGCCAACAATGTTTTTAAATGGTTTCTTGTATATCAATATGCATTGTAATAGCTCAATTCTCATATGCATTGTAATAGCTCAATTCTCATATGCATTGTAATAGCTCAATTCTCATATGCTGAGGAAGCAAGTCTTCTTCAATCTTGGAAAGTTCACTTAAATGTCATTTTGTTAATAAAAATAAGTTTCAGAAACGCGCGTACATTAAATAAACGTTGTTAAATATTTATTTTCTGAACTCAGTTCGAATCTTTGAAATTATAATTAAAATGTTTTGAATTTGTACAATCTATCCTATTAATATATGAAAGTCCTGATTGATGTACGCTAATTATTATTGAGCTCATGTTTAACTGCGGTATTGAAACATCTAAGTTTTTAATCAAGGGAGGCGCGAGAGCGCTCTATCCCTTAATAGACACACGAATGGCCTATGCTGGAAATCTCATTTCTTTGATCAATCATAACTCCAAAACCAATAAACCAAATTAGTTAAAACTTTGCACAAAATGTTTATTTCATTGGTTCTATAAGTGTGTAGAATTTTAGGCAGAGATAGAGGTTCTAGGGTCTAGTTGATGGCATTTTAATTTCAGTTTACCATATACCTTAGTTTTCCAGAAAATTCCAAAAGACCTTTAAAATGACCAGTATTCATACACTTTATTCTATATCTTATCGACCATTTGATGGATTCAGCTGATTTTTGGCAAAGATAGAGGTTCTAGTGTCTAGTTGATGGCATTTTAATTTCAGTTTACCATACACCTTGATAAGTCAAACTACCAACTATATCAGTTATGAGAAGGCATTGTATTGAGGGATAGCCTTTACAAAAGTAGTGACATTCCATGAAAAATTGCCAGTATACTGAAATCATATGCTCTTTAACAGGGTTAAGATGAAAATTCATATACACTAAATGTACAAAAGCAAGAAAATTCCAAAATTTTTACACTTTTATTGTCATTAAAGGTATGCGAGCACAACAAGGCTATGTATTTTACTGGTAGGGATTTTTTATCAGCGCACCTCACACACTTCATCGACTCATGCATAGAGATGTATACTGTAGTGATGTGATAATGAAATGGTTTGGTTGATATGTAGTCATATCCTTAATGGCAATAAAAGTGTAAAATATTTTGAATTTCCTTGCTTTTGTAAATTTAGTGTATATGAATTTTCATCTTAACCCTTTTAACGGCATATGATTTCAGTATACTGGCAATTTTTCATGGAATAATATATATATTTTACTAAAAGTATATATCAATTAATTTCATACGAGGTAATTGAACAATTGTTTTGGTATATCATCTTAAATGTTTCCTTATATATATATATATATATATATATATATATA
Source organism: Sepiola atlantica (assembly GCA_963556195.1). Lineage (NCBI taxonomy): Eukaryota > Metazoa > Mollusca > Cephalopoda > Sepiida > Sepiolidae > Sepiola > Sepiola atlantica. The sequence goes on along the minus strand of OY744522.1, from coordinate 89,412,035 downwards.
TATATATGTATATATGTATATATATATATATATATATATATATATATATATAAAATTACTGCCTGGAAAAATAATGTTTTTGGATGTTCAACAAACGGTCGAGCCGAGAGGAATCAACAAAACAGTGAGTCCCATTTTTTTTGTATGTTTTGTATTTTATTGTTTTTATTTTCTCGATGCTACATATTTATCTTAACACGAAACATACGTGGACGTCTTACGATAAACTGAATTATATATATATATATATATATATATATATATATATATATATATATATATATATATTATATTATGGTCGGGAACTATTTTTGCGAATACAAACTTGTTTATTGAAATTTGAAATGTGCCTCATCATGAAAACGACCGTAAAGAGGTATTAAGAGTAAGGGGGTTAGGGTTAGGAAAGAGCGTTTATGAGGGTTGTTGAGGGAGTATGGAGAAAATACATATAAAAAGATAGTCAAAGGGGAGAGAAATAGAAGGAAGGGGAAGATAATGCGGGGTATAGGAGTTGGAGAAATATGTGAAGACGAAACTGGAAGAGAGGGCGGGAAATGAATATAAAATGTCGAGAGGAGGATTATGGAGAGATATGTTACAGGAAAATCATACAGAGAAAGAGAAAGAGAGGAGAAGAATTGAATAGAGAGAATGATTGAAAGAGAGAGAAAGAAAACGGAAGTAAAGACAAGAAGAAGACAATGGAAGAAAGAGAGACAAGAATAAAAGATAGAATGCCAACGAGAGATAGAAAGGTAACATAGAAAAGAGAGCTTAAATATGAGATAGAATGAGCTACAAAGAAAGATAAATACATAACAAGGAAGGGTAAGTATAAGAAAGCGAGAGAGAAAGAGAGAGAGAGAGATTGATGTAATGATGAAAAAATAGTAAAAAAGATAGCGTGGGGAAATAGGAAAAGGAGAAAAGTTTTGCAAAAGAGAGAAGAGGCGAAAGGGAGTAAGGGGCAATAGAACAGAGAAAGGAAGTGTACTTATGTAAGATAGCAGAGAGAAAGAGGACAGGGATATATTAGGGAGTGAGTGTGACAGATCAGAACGGAAGGAATGAAAGAGAGAACGATAGAGAGAGGAGATAGATAGGGGGAGCGAGTTTAAAGAGAAGAGATAGATAGATAGTTTAAAGAGAGGAGAAAGATAGATAGTTTAAAGAGAGGAGAGAGGAGATGGGTAGAGAGAGAGAGAGAGAGTTTAAAGAGAGGAAGACAGTGTATGAAAGAGACAAGTTTATATGTATTTCTTATTTTAAATCGATTTATTCATATAAGCAGTTCCTTCCTCCTTCTTTGATTCTGACATTTCTCGTAAGGTTTCGTCTCTCCTCTTGAAGATCCCTTTACCAAAATTAACCGAAGCACCATTAAAAAAAACAGAACTACCAAATTAGCCACCACTATGCCATTCTTCCGGATTCTACCCAGCGGTCTTCATTTAAATATTTCTTCCTTTTAATCATACGTTGTTGTGTTTTTTATACCTTTTTCCCGTGTTTAATAACGTTTTGTCCATCTTACTTAGTGTTTATATGTTTATATCCTACAAGCGAAACATCTATTCATAGAACTCATATTTACCTGAAATTCCCGCCATTTCTGTGCTACAGGCAAAGTAAAATGAAACTTTTAAACAAGAACAGATAGTCGTGAGATGCGCCCATTGATTCTGTGTGTTTAACGCTGAAAATGTTATTTCAAGGTTAAACTGGACAGACCTATAAACCGACTAACTGACGGACATAGCCTCTTGTAGAGGTCTGTGGACGCAAAAAAATGTTATTTACAATTAAAGTTAGAGACTCAGAGGCCTTTTGGCTAGGGGAAAAGTGTAGTATCTATTCTGATACTACACTTCAACTTTTTTCATTCGGTCAGTGAAGGAGAAATC
>OY744522.1:89305128-89405128 GCA_963556195.1 Sepiola atlantica | reverse complement strand
TGCCCAATAGTCGTTGGGAAACTCAAATATGACCATGACCTGTGTTCAATAGTTGTTTGGGTATTTTTATATATAGGGGATTTTAAGATATAATCATGATCAATCCCGAAGCCAATAGTCGTCGAGGAACTTAAAATGTGGTCATTGCCATTTTCGAAACCAATAGCCATTGGATAACTTTTAAATATAGTCAAAATTACTCAGGCGAGACATTGTTCATTGGGAATACCAAATGTAATAATGTTTACTCAGGTATAGGAAAACTGACATTGCACATCTCTCCTCTATGTTAATTTGATCCAAGAACAACGACGTTTTATGGCTACGAGTTTGCCATAGCTGGGAAACTGAATCTTGGAGGAAATGAAAATCTCCTGTGTTTGCTATTATTACAGAGTAGCAGTTACAAAAGAGTTTGCCTTATCTAAACTTGTTACCCTTCTACTGTTTAAGAGTATTCTTTACTTGTATGCATATGTGTGTTTATATATGTAAATATGTTCTTGTCCGATCGAGAACCATATTGGTGGCGTTCACTGTGCCGACCGCGTCAGCAACGACTAACTGTGGGGGTAGGGGCGATACAATTCGGCCGCAAATATAACAAGAGATAGAGTTGGTCACCTCACCCGAAAGACGGACGACCGATGGTAGTGAACGGTGACTGAGTTGCTACCAATTGATATCAAGCGCTCACTCCGTCGATCGCCAACACGATAGCGTGATTCGCTGTGATATGATCTGGGACATAATGTGAGGGGGCTAGGGTAGGACAGACGTCCTGGACGGTTCGTTGTAATTTGTGCCAACCAAACACTGGCATACGATGACAGATAGAAAAAATAAATCTTCTTGAATCATGGACGTGTATGGGTTTGCCTATATGAATGAATGCATATGATTGTGTGTTTATAAGCGTATATATACGTATTTCCTAGTCTCTCTCTCTCTCTCTCTCTCTCTATATATATATATATATATATATATATATATATATATATGTGTGTGCGTGTTTCTATCTATTTTGGATCGTGCTTGCGCACCGACTGATGTATATTGTCCCGCCATTCACAGTTGGCGGCTTAAGTTCTTATGCACGACCATATTAGTGTAGATATTTTTAAATATTTAAATTGTTTTTAAATCATATTCCAAATAAAGTGTACACGCAATGGTATTCAAGTCGTTTACAACTGTTTCCAGACGATGTTCATTTTCAGTTATCAAAAAGAACACACAATCACACACACACACACATATACATATATATATATATATATATATATATATATATATATATATATATATATATATATATATAACTCCCCCTTAGTTTGGCATTAAATAGAAATTTACTACTTAAGTGAAGAAATCTTGGAAAATAATCTTATCTTAGTGTTAATTTAAACGGTTAATATATAAATACTAAACGTCTTCCACCAAAACACCGAAGTACAACAATTTTAGTCATGCTTGAATGGATGGCTGAATATATATAGCTAGCTTCCAACTGATGAAGTTAAGAGATCAGCTCTGCGCTTTGTTTCGTATTCAAATGACCTAAATAGGCATTTGCAGGCGAATTGATGTAACTTTAAGAAAGTAAAATATTACCCTTAAGTGAATTCGAATTTTTTATAAACAATGATAGAATTTATTAACTATCTTATGGAATATTACTGAATTAAATTTTTTAAATGTCCGCATAACTTTTATGATGTACTAGCTCTAAACTGAAAAATTCAATATGACGTTCAAGTGAGTTTCCCCACATGTGAGTTTGCTCTTTTCTTTGTTTTTTAAAAATTGTTTTCTCCCCAAAATTATCCACTGTATAGTGTAGGTTCTTTTCAAGACATTTCAATCCAAGAACTTTTTATTCTTTGTGGATTTTTCTGATGATTCTGTAGTGTTGCAGAGACGTTATTGAAATAAAAATGTTGTTTGACTCACGGCAAATGAAACGGACCGTAAAATGGATATGTGAAAAAATAAAAATATAAAAACATGGTTATTGAAATATAAAATGAACCTGACTTATATATATATATATATATATATATATATATATATATATATATATATATATATATTAATCATTTTAATACCTACCGCCATCGATGTTTCATGCTAACGCAATCTTCAGTGCAAGAACTAATTCTCAACGGTCGGCGGGCGCGAACCCCGATCACAAATCGCCACTGATTCGTAGTCAAGAATCTTATCCCATCGGTCATAGACAATTAGTTAGTAATTAGAGAGGAATTTAAATGTAAATAGCGAGTCGGCGGCTAGATTTACCAAGCAGCTAGAGTGATCTACGAACGCGTTCGGATCATGCATGTAGCTATGTGTACTGCTTGTTATTAAAGCCACTCTCTCTCTCTCTCTCTCTATATATATATATATATATATATATATATATACTAGAAAAATGTGACCCATTTAGTCGCCCATTGAGCACAGGTAAAAAAATTTAAATCAGGAAACATTGTTAGACAAAAGTCTCTTAAATTTTAAAGAATAGAGAGACAAAATCCAAAATGAGTTTCTACTCGCTATATCGCTCTCATTTCTCTCTCTCTCTCTCTCTCCTTCTCTCTCTCTCCTTCTCTCTCTCTCTATCTTTGGATACTGGATAAATTGCATTACTTCGGCGATATTTTATTTTATTTATAATAGACTTTTCCAATCTAATGCTTTATAGTTAGTTTTATTATTTTGACTTAATAAAAAAGGTAGAGAGAATGATGGAAGCGAGAGTGATAGACAGCTTATGAAATCAGAGTAGAAACAACATACAGTAAGAAAGAGTGAGAGTGACAGAAATAATTTCGTAAGAGATGGGTCAGTCAATTGCAAATTCCGGCTAATGAGAACAATTAAAATGAGTTTACTGTAACAGAAACCGCTATCCAAACTGAGGAATATTTTAACATGTATTTTATGTGATTAAATATATAGTAAAACTATATAGGGAAACAAACGTTTAGTAACTCAGATTTAGTATAATAATATATAAATTGTAGTTGCTGGCTGTTCCTTTGTTTGCCCAGGAATTCATAAGGTTTTGGAAACAGACGTAAATAATTATTTATTTTTAATTCAATTCCCCAGGGTACTTCGATAAGTATATTTTATTTTGACCAACGGAATGCAACACTATCGTAGGATCTGCGTTCTCACTTGACAACCGGAAAAGAAAATATAATATATACCTTGTTTTATTTATAACGTGAAAATCATAAAAATAAAAATAAGAATAAAAATTTAGGGTTTGAAGCAAGTATGCGCAAAGGGTCCTCATTGATTCCGCGAAAAAAACACTGTATATCTCAAGGGTTTGAAAGACTATAAATTCACCAAAGATTATTTCAATTAATATCACTGTTCTTTGGCACAGGCTAGGAAGTAAGTGTAGTATCTGTTCCGATGGATACTGCACGCCTGTCCTGTGCAGTTCTAGGAGGTCCACCCTCCCAGGCTTCGCCTCCCCTCTTTGGGGAGGAGTAAGTTTATTGCTTACTGCTTGAGGCGCCCCTACCGGGGAATGCCGACGGGGCTGCCCAGGCAATTTTTAAATGGCCAGAGTGCTCACCTCTCGAGCGCTGGCTTTTAACCCCACTTACTCGACCCAAGCTGTGGTCACATCTTACTGGTGGGAGTAAGATAAAACTGGCCTTGTGCCTAACTCCTGCAGAGGAGTAAATAAATATCACTGTTCTTACATTTTGGCTAAGATCAAAGTGTAGTATCTGTTCCGATGGATACTGCACGCCTGTCCTGTGCAGTTCTAGGAGGTCCACCCTCCCAGGCTTCGCCTCCCCTCTTTGGGGAGGAGTAAGTTTATTGCTTACTGTCTGAGGCGCCCCTACCGGGGAATGCCGACGGGGCTGCCCAGGCAATTTTTAAATGGCCAGAGTGCTCACCTCTCGAGCGCTGGCTTTTAACCCCACTTGCTCGACCCGATCTTGGGTCACATCTTACTTGTGGGAGTAAGATAAAACTGGCCTTGTGCCTAACTCCGCGAGGAGTAAATAAATATCACTGTTCTTACACTTCGTTGGCCTTTTCGGCCTTCTGGCTAAGATCAAAGTGTAGTATCTGTTCCGATGGATACTGCACGCTTGTCCTGTGCAGTTCTAGGAGGTCCACCCTCCCAGGCTTCGCCTCCCCTCTTTGGGGAGGAGTAAGTTTATTGCTTACTGCCTGAGGCGCCCCTACCGGGGAATGCCGACGGGGCTGCCCAGGCAATTTTTAAATGGCCAGAGTGCTCACCTTCTCGGGCGCTGACTTTTAAAACCCCACTTTCCCGACCCGAGCTTGGGTCACATCTTACTTGTGGGAGTAAGATAAACCTGGCCTTGTGCCTAACCTCCTGGGGAGGTAAATAAATTTTTTTATTTTTTTTTTTTTTTTTTTTTATCACTGTTCTTACACTTTTTTCGTCTCATCAGTCGGTGGACATGATTGGGCTCACTCACCAGACTGGATATTATAAAATGTTAACAAATAAGAATAAAAAGTCAATATGGTGTTAATGGGTTCGGCGCTACAGAACATAGGGTTTATCACTCAATCCCAGGCAACGCTGGGTATTTCTGCTCGTATTAAGTTGTGCTGAGAAATAAAATGAAGCAGCTTTGAGAGAGAGAAAGAGAGAGAAAGAAAATGAATGAAAATGTGCGTTAAAGCTGAATATATCTAAATAAATGGCCAATGAGAAAGAAGCATGGCCGTCGACTCTATAGTCTAGACAGGAAATGAGACTGATTGCTTTTTTTATTTCCTCTACTGACCTTCTTAGTAAAATAAACTTTTGCTCCTTCGATCACTTCCGGTTTGGCTGATGCCGCTGTTATGATTCATTATTGCACGCAGTGAACATGGAATTCGAAAAAAAAATCCATTGAAATATGACCGGCTAATATTAGTTAAAAATCGATAGGTATAAAAAAATGATCGCTCACTGACAATAACAGACTATGTTCCCTGGAGTTTGTGACAAGTCTCGCCAGTTTGAGCACTCTCCGCTTCTTTTAGTAATCGTAGCAAATCACTTTGCGTTATCACAACTGCCGTTTACCATTGCTTTCACGCTGATGACTGTCATCTCTACAATTTGTGTGATAATAATCCTATCTAGGATTCCAGTACTCTCCGCACCCTTCTAGTGGGGTTTAGGTATGATGCATTCCCTCATCGGTCCTTCCGTCCTGCTAGACCCTTCACAACCCTTTTCTGTGACACTGACTAATGCTCGTGCAACCACATTAATTTTTCTCCACTGGCTTGGCAGTTTCAGTTTCTTTGGTTTTGTCTAATGTTTTTAGTTTTATCTATGCCGACTGAAGCATGTTATTTCAAACAAGCGTAATAGACTAAGGAAAATGCTATCGCCACGTAAAACGTGGCAGGCCGACCAAACGACGGACGGTGCTACTTATGGAGATGCTTGGACGCATCTTTCCTTTTTTTCTCTCTCTTTACCAAAAACAAAGCGGAACTTCCATTAATAAAGTTTATTTCCTAGAATATCCCATCTGTAGAAATAAAATACTACGACCTTGCTTCCCAACCGACTAGATACGGTCGTCTTCAAGTCTAATGTAAACAAATATTGCTGAGCTGTCTTTTTGGATGATCAACTTCTCTTGAGTAATCTTCTGGCCATTCTACCTATTGTTGTTAATCCTCTCGTGGTGGAGTTCATCGTAAAACTGACGATCTTTTTAACCCTTATAATCGAGTGGCCCCCGGGCTTTGATAAGCGGTGACTCATTAGTAAAAAAAATCAGATGTGTCAATTCAGTCTACGCGTTTTGCGATGAAAATGCTCATTCAAACCGAAACGTGATCGACGCATGAAGCATCTCATAAGGATATGAGGGCGCGCACGTAAAGAAGAAGAAAGTCAAAGTGAATTAAAAATTTCAAGACACGGGGAAAGTACAAAGACAACCCCGACGTATGGAATTGGGCTCTTCAACGGTCGGCAAGAACAAACAAGAAAAAGCAGCAACAATAAAACAAAATAATAAAAATAAAAATAACAAAGACGCCATCGAAGTAAGTAGGCACAAGGTCTAAGGTTTCCTGCAATGTCGTTAGTCACCACCCCTTTCCACCTCACCCTCACCTCCGATTCAATTTGTTGCAGGATGCAGGAAGCACGGGCAAGGTTCATTAGACGGTGATCAATAACAGACCAATCAATATCTCCAAGACCACCCAACAGTTTTGCTGGAATCACAATTCTTCTCCAATTGTCTTCTGAAACAATTTTTTTTTCGTATGCCTCTTTGGATATAATTTCTTATTTTAATCTCATTTGAATTTTAATGCTGTTTTAAGATGGGTCCATACATTCTATGATGAAAATGCTCGTTAAAACTTCAGCGTGACAGATCTACCAACTGACGAACGGACTGATGTTCTAACAATGCGAGGGCGTGTCTAAAAAGTATATTTGAAACGTAAAGATAAATAATGTTAGCTCTGATATTAAATTAAATATACGAGAGTAATAATTAAATATAACGACCAATGGAGAGACGTCTATTTTTAATCATTTTTGTCTGAATGAGAAGGTCCTACTTAACTGTATATATATATATATATATATATATATATATATATATATATATATATATATATATATATATATATATATATATATATATACTCGGTGTATTTAGACAGCATTTTCTCATTCATGCAAACAATGTTTAAAATAACAAAATTCGTCCGTTTAATTATACCTTTTTTACTTTTTCAATTTTTCTGATGGTCTTTTTGTATCAAAACCAAAAAATAAAGGATAAATGTTCCATAGGTTTCACGAACGTTTTCAATTCTTAGTCGAATCGTCCTCAGGTGTCAAAAGCAAATGAACAAAAAAGCTGGAGAAAAATGAGAATTTTTAAAAAGACAAAAAACTTGAGTACCCCGTTGACTAAATATGCTGTGAGCTACCTCATTATGATCAGATGATTTTTCTTATTTGTAGCTCTGTCTGAACAGACGTAATATCCTGGCTGGGTATAGTTTCTCGTTCACCTTTCGAAACAGAAATCTTTGTGAATAAATGAATGTTGGGTTTCTTGTCTCGTGTTTTTTTTTCTTATGCTGTGATTCTGTCTTTGATTACAATTCAACGTGGCAAGCTAAACGCAACGATCGGCGTACGCAGATCACATTTTATTGACTGCTCAATAAATACTTAATACTTTTTCTACCAGACGTTTCTAATAGCCTAAACCAAATTGACAAATTACTGTCGCCATTAAATTCGATAAATAAAACGGTTTAAGAGTTTCGAACGAACAAGAGCGTTGTTATATTCCCCTCCAAAGAAAAAGTAGTGCCTAAGTGAGATGTTCTGCACATTAAAGTTGTCATTGAAGGACATGGTATCTTCCTTTACAAATACGCTTATGGAAAAATGGGGCGTGTATGTGTGTTATAAAACCAAATTAACACTTACTAGCATAAGGGTTCCAACTGATGTTTGGTTGATAGTAGAATTATCGTTAAATAAAGCAATATTTATTAGGGAGATTATCCACTCATGGACTAGCAACCAGCCAGACTCCAAAGAATGGACTTGCCCATCTAAACATAACGGAGAGTCCCAATATGCTTATAAACCAACTTTCTGACTTCTAAGTTTCGTTAGTCTGAGCAGACAGCTGAAAACTGACTACTAAATTCAATGTGTGTGTTGTCCCACTTTCTATCACTCGAACAATACTGACACTTATTTTGAAATCGTTTTTTACCATTCATCAATTCTATCATTATATAAAAGGGCGCGGTCTACCTAATGGATACCCATTACAGAATGTAGGATCGATTAGATATAGTAAAACTTCTATCGAATCGATTGTGTTAAATTACGCAGTAATTCCCATTTGGAAATCTACATTGTGTCCATAAAGTCTGGGTACATTTAGAAATTAGTCTCAAAGTTTAAAGAAAAAGGCAGTGTCTTGAATAATCCAAAAATACTGAAAATGCTGAAAATATTATTTATCGATATTAACATTTTAAAAAAAAATGTTTTCCTTTAAACAGTGTGTTTTTAACCATGCATCCAGACTTCGAAAACACCCTGTGTGAATTCACAATTTTCATCCCATCTACGGGTTTAATATAAACTTCTGTTCACCGTAGCGTCTACAATAGTACTGCTTTTTTTCGACATTAAATAACCTCTGAATGGTTGATATGCCGTAAAACAAACAAATTTAACCAATCAATGAACATTTCGGAATCTTTTAGATGGGAATTGATAATTTGGATTATGTGGACTTCTATTCTCATCTTAGATATTATTCACGATATAACTTCTAACCTTGTTCGGGTACATCAGTTGAAACTCGGGAATTTATACGGAAATTTGAACTGAACTCTTTATTTAATCTACGTGTTCGATTGTTCTCGTTCCATCATCAGTGATCGGGTAGACGTATTAAGTAAGTGATTTTTATTTTACTTTTAATTTGTATCGCCTATAGTAAAGATTGAACCTTCAACTTCCAGACAACTGTCACTTAAAATTGATTGTTATTCAACGCTTTTATGTGGAGAAGTGGCGCATATATATATATATATATATATATATATATATATATATATATATATATATATATATATATATATATATATATATATATATATATATATATATATATATATCCCAATATTGTTCCGGACGTGGCCTTCAAATGCACCGGGTTATGAGACCCCAATTTGAGAGCTTTGGTGAGTGCAGAGCAAAGACACCCTTATGTATTATTACTCCAGGTCCATTTTAACCCGAAGTGGTAATATCTGCCAGGGTCCCATTAAATATATTGTTTGCAAACTAATTAGTTTCAAAATCTATGCCTACAAAACGAATTAATTTTAAAATATTACGCAGATTTTAAGAAATTGAAGAGTTAGAAAATTTACAGAAATAACATACTTTGGCATAAAATAAGTCTAAAAGGGTAGGTGTGTCGTGGAAAATACACCGATGTCATAAAAGTCAATAAAATAATGGAACCAAATAGAAATATACATTATATACATATATATATATATATATATATATATATATATATATATATATATATATGAAACATTTATTTATATTTTTGATTTTAATACAAAAAAGACCATCAGAAAAATTGAAAAAATAAAACAGGTATAAACAGACGAATTCTGTTATTTTTAACTATGTTTGCATATATATATATATATATATATATATATATATATTAGTAATAAAGTATGAAAATATATTTATGGCAATTAAGCTACACAGAGGTGTCCGCGTTTCATCCCCGCAAGGAATCGTCAGGCTAAGTGCATAAGTACTTACATATGATGCCTGTAAACTCGTGTTCGAGAATTGCCATTGCTTTACTATTTTCCACTATATCATGAAAACTATCAGAAGTTTCCAAGCAATGCCTGTGCATGAAGCTTTTTTAGGTGAATAAATTCTTGCATATGACTAATTACACTCTTTAAGCAACATCCATTCTTTCCCCAAAAGAAGTGAGAGTCTACATCAATGTGACTGTATTAAGAACTTTAAGAATAAAAACATTTACCACAATTATTGGAATCGGTATTAAGTAACCCGAAAAGGGTTTATATAGCAACAAACCTTAACTTAATTGAGCAAATGTGTACCTTTAATGTCTGTGAATTTTTAGCTGCGAAGCAAATCACATGAAATTGTGATAATATCCCACATTTTAGAAAATTTCCATAATTTTTTTAATTTTCTATCTGAAGTCATTTTCATTTTTGTTTTTTTAACACGTCCATCGATTCATATACTAAAACAACGGTAAAGTAATAAACGAAGAGCGAACCAGATTGTTATTTTGTCGGCTCAGAGAAATTAAACAAAATAGAATAGGGTCATGGGTAGATGTTAAAGCATAAACAGATTTTATGTATTAAGACGGGTCAGTGCGTTGAATCAGTTGACCAGCGTTTGTAGTTTTCATTTTTTTTTACCTCCGCCACGCACCCGTCCCGTCCGACCTCCTCCCTACAGGCCGGACGGCTGACCGGCGATTGCTGGCACAGTCCCAAACGAACTTCCAAGTTAATAAATTGCAAATCCTCTTGAAGATTCCATCAACTTTGAATGAGAGATTTTTCAACATACGCCAGACTGAAACATAAACACGCAGACCAACTTATTGAATGCAACAATTTGGTCCAAAAGTTTCCGGAGGAAAACAAAGCAGGGTTGGGGAAGGGTGGTGTGGAACGGGGAATGAGCAGAGTGTAAATCGGGGTACAGACTGGGTGGCGGCTGAGCTTTTTCGAACTGATTATAGACTGTTGCCAAACAGGTTGACCCTATTAAAATTCCAGGAGACCGACCGCGGACAAGTATAGTAGACCTACAAATTTATGTGTTTTTTTTATATTTATACACACACACAGACATATATATATATATATATATATATATATATATATATATATATATATATATATATATATATATTATATTATATTATATTACCTTCCTAGAACGGGTAAAATTAATTCGTCGACAAAACAATGTGTACAACTTTTAGCCCCCCTAACAAATATTAAAATCAAAATATAATGATATTAAACCTTATGTCTTATTCTTATTTAAATTTTGATAAAAATGCATTAAATGATTTGTATTTTGAAAATTTTCTAAAATTTAAAGCTAAAACGATATTAAGAAGAAATTGGAGTCCAAGGAGTATTGCTTAATTGGTGTCTAATGATTATTGATCATATTTAATGCAGATCTGAAATAGTTTTATTTTCGAACAGAAGGTTATATCCCGTCTATATTTTTCCCCTTAAACCCCTTTAAAATACTCAAAAGAAACTGAAATTTACGGGATATTTATTAATTAATGTCTAATATTTATTGTTCAAATTTCATAAAAATAAGAATTTTCAGGAATGGCTTCCACCCCTTTTTACCTCCTTTGTATGAAACTAAATATAACCCACATTTGAACTCCTAACGCCGAGCAGCTGTATTCTAAAATTCATAATGATCTGTTCATTAGTTTAGGAATTAATTCTGTACATACAAATATAGAAACATATAAACATACATATCTGTATATATATAAAAATTACTATATATAGTCATGACTATTTTATTCATGTAACGTTTTTATACTGTTTTAATTTCTTGCAATATTTGAAACCAAAAAAAAATAATGTTGATGTTAGTTTAGAAATATTTTTCAATATTGTAAAACCATCTGCGTTATGTGTCAATATTCCTCTATTATTTTGGTAAGGTTTCAAAAATTAATGAAAGATTAAAATGGCCGATACCGTGATTAATTTGCGGCCGTGTGAAGTTCTGACGTGATCTTGAAGTCTTTAAACTGTCAATTATAAAGTAATGCTTGGTTGAAATTAAAGTTTATAGGCAAATTCATGTTTTCTGGATCTTACTTTTTACTCCTAAACCTAATAAATATATTTTTCGACTACGTTTTTCTTGTATCATTGAACAAATATTTCAACAGAAGACCATTCGTACAATGCTCTTCGCCCCGGCTATGGTTCATATTTCAGCAATTCATTCCAAAAACTGTCAGTCCATAGCCGGGCCGAAGGGCATTGTACGAATGGACTTTTGTTGTAATGTTGATTCAATGACACAATAATATCTATATGCATGCATGGGTTGAAAATGTCCCGCAATTGTTGGCAAAAATAGACGAAATAATTTAGGTTAAATTACCATTCATTTAGTGGAATAAATGGTTAACTTGTGTCTCACGTGATTTGGTTTATGTCTATTCCATGGTTGTTTATGTAAAATAGATAAAAAAAACATCAGATTTAATCAGGTATATATGGTACTGAGTGCAAGTCAACATGGCAACAAGTGTTTTGATTAGATGGTGTAAATATAGTTTTATTACGGAGCAGCGTTTGAAACATTGCATTTATATTTTTTCTCGTAACCCGCACCCTCTTTGCCGCCTAACCTTACATTAATATTCCTTTCGGGACTCATAACAACGCAAAATATGTGTTATTTATTCCCCACCACCACCACCACCACTTTTGGCATCTCTTGCTTTAATCAATAATCTTTCGTGTTTTCTCATTTTCGTAAACCATCTTTTTTGTACCGTTTCTTGTGATAATGATCCAACAAGTAAGTTAACATGATCAGCAAATAATTCTATTATTTATCTTACACTATCATGTAAATCATTAACACATAACAAAATAGTAAGAGTCCCAATATCGAACCCTGGAGATGATAGGTGAGTATATCCTGTTATTCATAATAATCCGTACCAATTGTTACTCATTGTTCTTTCTGATAAAAGCATTTCCCAATATTTATTATATTAGTAGTTGATAGCCATCAACAGTGACCGAGAAGTCAAAAGAACCTAGTGTGCGCATAGTCAAGCCAGCACATCATATTCGTATTTTTTACCTATTTGTTTTAATTTCTAAGATATGGAAGTACTGTGTCAAACCAGGGCCTACGATGATTTTGTAAAATACCCTAAAACAAAATTAATAACCGTCATTGATTCTACGTGAAAAGAAAATACTTGATGAAAACTGTTTGATCTTTGTATAGGTTTGATTTCCACTTGCATCCCGGTGTTGTATATCGCAATGAAGGTTGAACGGTTCAAGAACACCCGTATTGTCTGTCGAGGTCAAAGGGGTCGAGTTTGGCAAGCGTGTCACAGAGAAAGCGAATGTAAGAATCAATTATGCACGGAGTGATGTATTCGCCGAAGTTAAGGAAGATTTTTTTAGTGCGAAGTTGTCTGACAGCGAGTCGAGCACAACATGAAACCTTAAATTAATAAGAGCAAACTTAGGCTGTCTTCCCCGCATTAGCGTGGCATAACAACTATTAAGGGAACGAATAAAAGATCATGTTATCGAAATCATCCGTCTGTATTGATTAATTGAAATTAACAGAATCTGGAGAAGTTTCCGTTCAGCCTACAACCTCTCATTCCACACAATCTGATCCATCGTATTTAGACACCAATTCGATTATTTTTATTAATAAACTAGAATACCGGTCAAAACAACGGAACAGTTTCGTACCTTAGAAAGATTAAAATCAAGACATATATATATTCTACTAAACCTTATATCCAGAATCCTTTTTCACATTTTGATCAAAATCCATTGCACCATTTTTTTATGAGAAAATGTGCCACATTTAAAGGGCTTAAAAAATTGAAATTCAAGGAATCTCACTTATATGGTGTCTAGTGACTTTGATTAAAAATTTGATGCTAAGCTGAAATATTTGAAACTTTGTAAGTGGGAGGTTGTGTCTATAAAATCACCCCTAAAACCCTTTAAAATACATGAAAGAAACTGAAATTGGGGAATCTGTATTAATTGATTTGTAATATCCATTGTTAAAATTTCACAAAAATCGGAGGTATCTGAACTTTCATAAGAGGCTGTCGCCTCCTTTTTACCACCTCCACATGAGACTAATTTAAACTAAATATAGCATACATTTTGACCCCTTACGCCCAGCAGCCCTTTTCCCAAATTCATTATGATTGGCTAATTAGTATATTAGTATTAACCATGTACATACAAATAGATAAACATATACACATACATAACATTATATAAATAGAGATTAACAGGATATCCGTCGTGGCACATGTATTCTGCTAGTTTCTTAATAAAACCAAAACTAACATATGTCACAATTAATGTATTATTCGCGTGACTGCGAGCTGGCTCTAAATAAGCTGTGAGGGTCGAGGGAACATTAATTGTCAATGCACTGTTGCTATTTATGGTTAGTCCCTTTTTGCAATTTCATCAAATTCTTTATTAACCGAGAAGCATCGAGAATGTATGTGTCTCGATTCCCAGGCCATTTCAACTCACCCACGAATGTTGTCCACCCTAACGTCTCCATACCCGCGAGGCTTAGGATGATTACTGGTCTGCGAGCGACAAAGAGTTGGACATAAGTGGCTTTCAAACTGTCTCAAGGCACCCTGTCAAACTGACCGACAACAATTAAAAAGCAGACCGGAAATGAAGGAGATTAACGTATCGTCACTTTCTCCACGACACCCACACACACACACACACAAACACACACACACACAAACACACACATATATATATATATATATATATATATATATATATATATATATATATATATATATATATATATATATACATATGGGTGTTGGGCTTAGAGCGACAAGTCGATGTTTCGTTTTGCGACATCCACAAACCCAAGTTATCATTTAATTGATATAATGATTTAATATATGGGAAGGTATGTGATTTGGAATGTCAACCCATAAATGTACTAGCTCAAATAATAGATACTTTTAGATGGAATATATTACACATTTAAGTTTAATATATATACATATATATATATATATATATATATATATATATATAAGGTAAATGGTACATCTGTCAACAGAAGCTGGATAACTCTTATAGAAATTAGAAAATGTGTTTTTGATGTTAGATTGAACAATGTTTAATGGATAGCTATTGTTGCAAAGGGTCTTAGTGTAATTTAATTGTCTAGCTAGGTCTTAGAACGAATCATTAAGGTCATATGGGTAAGGGTCTTAATCAAATTAAAGTTTTGTTTTGTGAGAAAAATGAGTCCCAACCAGTATACAGACCAGTTAAAGTTAGTGTACGGTATATCGAAGTAAGAACACCCGAGTAAGCTTTACAACCCCCCCCCCATCAATAGATTAACTGATCCTGTGTGATATTACAGTCAGCACATCAGCTGTTCATCTTGCAGTACAAAATCCATATTGCTTGTCACTGAGTAGATTATTTTGCATATGTGGTTGAAAACTTCTTGTTTATCACAGATTCACACAACTTATTCATGATGCACGCGACTGATTTGTCGATACTGAAATACAGAAGACCGATCTCCAGCAACTTTCAATACTGGGCAGACATACGAAGTTTTGCAGGGTGATGAGAAGTATTTCTTTTTTAAGCAACGATTCAACAGTTTTGTAGGAATAGGAACAACTTCCGGTTGCAGCTCCTAAAGCATGGAATGGTTGGAATGTTGTCAAGGCCAGTTGTCTTGCTGCCATCTAGTTTCTTCATGTTTGGCAATATTCTGGACAGATATATGGATATCGCTCAGGGTGTTTACAGTTATTGGAGAGAAATTTAGGAGGTATTTCAAGTTAATTACAGTTTACACAATGACAATACCCGATCTCTTTTATATACTGATAATGTTCATTTGATTTTATTAGTAAAGTTAACTAATTTGCATATTACCTTTAATAAACACTTTATTAACTATACTTTGAATAAGGAAAACCAAACCTGATCGATTTCCTTATTCAAACACACACCAACCAGTGCAGCGCATCGCCTGGACTTGACTTTACTTTAAACTGTCGTCGTTAATACATTGAAGTATATTTTTCTGTCCCTACGATTAATTCGACCCCGCTGAGGTTAATACCAACAAAATGAAGAGGAAAAAAAGAAAAACAAACTTTGCTTAAAAATAATATACTTATCGAAAGTCTTGCCTGAAAAAAAAATGGTTTCATTCATTTTATATTGTATCATTGTTTGGTTTTCAAATTTTAATATAAAATATTCATACTTCATGGATGCTTCTTAAAATGTAAACAATTTCCTTATTCAAAGAATAGTTAATTAATAAAGTGTTTTTTTTTCACAGTATTATACAAATTAGTAAACTTTATTATTAAAATATATATACATTATCGGTGCATAAAATAGTTAGGGTACTGTCATTTTGTAAACTTTAATTAACGAAAAATAAAAGGTGTTTACCTCACCGTTATTGCAAGAAATGAGGCCCACTTTTGCATCTGTTCATATATATATATATATATATATATATATATATATATATATATATATATATATATAATACTAAATAAATATATACATATATATATATTTATTTAGTATTATATATATATAGTATTGAGTATTATGTATATGTATATATATATATATATATATATATATATATAGTATTGAATATTATATATATGTATATAGATATATATATATATAGTATTGAGTATTATATATATGTATATATATATATAGTAT
Source organism: Sepiola atlantica (assembly GCA_963556195.1). Lineage (NCBI taxonomy): Eukaryota > Metazoa > Mollusca > Cephalopoda > Sepiida > Sepiolidae > Sepiola > Sepiola atlantica. Next base: position 89,388,979 of record OY744522.1, on the reverse strand, counting down.
TGAGTATTATATATATGTATATATATAGTATTGAGTATTATATATATGTATATATATATATATATAGTATTGAGTATTATATATATATATATAGTATTGAGTATTATATATATGTATATATATATAGAGTATTGAGTATTATATATATGTACAAATATAGTATTGAGTATTATATATATGTATATATATAGTATTGAGTATTATATATATGTATATATAGTATTGAGTATTATATATATGTATATATATAGTATTGAGTATTATATATATGTATATATATATAGTATTGAGTACTATATATATGTATATATATGGTATTGAGTATTTTATATATGTATATATATATATAGTACTGAGTATTATATATATGTATATATATATAGTATTGAGTATTATATATATGTATATATATAGTATTGAGTATTATATATATGTATATATAGTATTGAGTATTATATATATGTATATATATAGAATTGAGTATTATATATATATGTATATATATATAGTATTGAGTATTATATATATGTATATATATATAGTATTGAGTATTATATATATGTATATATATGGTATTGAGTATTTTATATATGTATATATATATATAGTATTGAGTATTATATATATGTATATATATATATATATAGTATTGAGTATTATATATATGTATATATATAGTATTGAGTATTATATATATGTATATATATAGTATTGAGTATTATATATATGTATATATAGTATTGAGTATTATATATATGTATATATATAGAATTGAGTATTATATATATATGTATATATATATAGTATTGAGTATTATATATATGTATATATATATATAGTATTGAGTATTATATATATGTATATATATAGTATTGAGTATTATATATATGTATGTATATATATATAGTATTGAGTATTATATATATGTATATATATAGTATTGAGTATTATATATATGTATGTATATATATATATAGTATTGAGTATTATATATATGTATATATATAGTATTGAGTATTATATATATGTATGTATATATATATATATAGTATTGAGTATTATATATATGTATATATATAGTATTGAGTATTATATATATGTATGTATATATATATATAGTATTGAGTATTATATATATATGTATATATAGTATTGAATATTATATATATGTATATATACATATATATAGTATTGAGTATTATATATATGTATATATATAGTATTGAGTATTATATATATGTATATATAGTATTGAGTATTATATATGTGTATATATAGTATTGAGTATTATATATGTATATATATATATAGTACTGAGTATTATATGTGTGTATATATATATAGTATTGAGTAATATATATATGTATATATATAGTATTGAGTATTATATGTATGTATATATATATATAGTATTGAGTATTATACGTTTGTATATATATATAGTATTAAGTATTATATGTATGTATATATATAGTATTGAGTATTATATGTATATATATATAGTATTGAGTATTTTATATATGTATGTATATATATATAGTATTGAGTATTATATATATGTATGTATATATATAGTATTGAGTATTATATATATGTATGTATATATATATAGTATTGAGTATTATATATATATGTATGTATATATATATATATAGTATTGAGTATTATATGTATGTATATATATATAGTCTTGAGTATTATATATATGTATATATATAGTATTGAGTATTATATGTATATATATATATATATAGTATTGAGTATTTTATATATGTATGTATATATATATATATAGTATTGAGTATTATATATATGTATGTATATATAGTATTGAGTATTATATATATATGTATGTATATATATATAGTATTGAGTATTATATATATGTATGTATATATATATATATAGTATTAAGTATTAAATATATGTATGTATATATATATATATATAGTATTAAGTATTAAATATATGTATGTATATATATATATATATAGTATTAAATATTATATATATGTATGTATATATATATAGTATTGATTATTATGTATATATATATATAGTATTGAGTATTATATATATGTATATATATATAGTATTGAGTATTATATATATGTATATATATAGTATTGAGTATTATATATATGTATATATATATTGTATTGAGTATTATATGTATATATATATAGTATTGAGTATTATATGTATATATATCTAGTATTGAGTATTATATGTATATATATATAGTATTGAGTATTATATGTATATATATATAGTATTGAGCATTATATGCATGTATATATATATATATATATATATAGTATTGAGTATTATATGTATGTATATATATATAGTATTGAGTATTATATGTATGTATATATATATAGTATTCAGTATTATATATATGTATGTATATATATATAGTATTGAATATTATATATATGTATATATATAGTATTGAGTATTATATATATGTATATATATAGTATTGAGTATTATATATATGTATATATATGGTATTGAGTATTATATATATGTATATATAGTATTGAGTATTATATATATGTATATATATATATAGTATTGAGTATTATATATATGTATATATATATATAGTATTGAGTAGTTTATATATTTATATATATATAGTATTGAGTATTATATATATGTATATATATATAGTATTGAGTAGTTTATATATTTATATATATATAGTATTGAGTATTTTATATATGTATTTATATATATAGTATTGAGTATTATATATATGTATTTATATATATAGTATTGAGTATTATATATATGTATTTATATATATAGTATTGAGTATTATATATATGTATATATATATATATAGTATTGAGTATTATATATATGTATATATATATATAGTATTGAGTATTATATATATGTATATATATATAGTATTGAGTATTATATATATGTATATATATATATATATAGTATTGAGTATTATATATATGTATATATATATAGTATTGAGTATTATATATATGTATATATACATATATATATAGTATTGAGTATTACATATATATGTATATATATATATATATATATAGTTTTAATCACTTTCTTTTAGATCCATTCGAGAATGGTATGAACCCTATCACCCTTTGTTTTTAGATTTAGATGAATTAGTAAAACTGACTACAATCGTATCTTTTGATAAATTAACTTTCGTAATAGAATGTAAACAGTCAAATAAAACTAATCAATTTCCGCTTTCCCCAGCATTACTTCATGTTTCTCTTAACTCTAACAAATGTCGGGTCAGGTTAATAGCGTTTCGTTACTGCGTAAACCAGTTTTCACTATAAAGACCTCATCGAGCAGGCACCCCTTAGAAGGGCATCCATCGTATCTCAAGACAGATTAGTAAATCAGGCTGTCTGAAGATACTGGCTTTCTGAGTAAAAATACCTCAAACATTGTTATTGTTTTTGTTTTTATTTCATTACCTTTGCAAAACTCAATCATGTTCTGCCAAGGAAAAAACAAAAACATTTTTTCTACAAACGAACCAAACTATGAATAAATATTTGGAGATATATAGATCTTGGAGCATAAAAACCCTTACCAAAATGACCGTATTCGGCAGTAAATAACCCGAAAAGGGTTGATATGCCGTAAATCAAAAAAACCTAACGAAACATTTTGAATAAATATTTGTAAGATATGTAGAACTTGAATATATGTAAGATATGTAGAACTTGAATATATGTAAGATATGTAGAACTTGAAGCATAAAAACTTTTTACCAAAATGACCGTATTCGACATTAAAAAACGCGAAAACGGTTGATATGCCGTAAAACAAAACAACCAAACAACCAAAGATGAGTTAACGGGAAATAATTGATGTGTTTGGCCGGCTTTGACTTGTGGTCTAAAATTTAGAGATTGTGCAACCCTTGCTTCATTATAAAGACTTCGTTGAGCATGTACCCCTTTCGAAGTTCATGCACAGTTTTTCGAAATAAATGGGGGGGGGGTGAAATAATGGACGTTGGCGGTCGGCTTCGACTCTTTGTCTAAAATAATTGAAAATATCTTTTCATTGTATGAAGGGCTTTTTATTCTGTTCCTTTTTGTATCTGCCGCCTTTGCTCTCTGCTTTTACAACTGTTTGCTTTCAGAGGTTCTCAATCAAAAACGTGTCACCGAAGGTAATACGAAATAAATAAAGCATCGCAAAGCAAAAATGATTTTAGCTGATGAAAACACGTATCGATGGAGCCGAATGGTCATTCATTTTTCATGCTCGAACATCAAAGGCATCTCTTTAAAAAAAAAAAAGGCCCACACCGGCGATAACCTCCAGCCATCCCCCCGCAACCCACAAATCGAGCAAACTCGTGGATTTGCTGGTAAAAATAGATGCTATTTAAGTCGATCCGGATGAATTCGATCAGTTCCTTAATTGATTTGAAATTATTTGCATTTTTACTTTTTTCACAGGTAGCATTTTTTTCTCGTTTTCGTTTCAACTAGTATTTTTGTTTTGTTTTTTGTCTTTTAATTGAACATTTTTTTTAGATATTCGTTTTATTTTTGGTGTCTCTATACTGATTAAACAAAGCCCAGAAATAATGGCCGAAAAGGTGTCGGTTGCCTGACACAATTCTCATGTTTCCACCCACGCACACGTTTTTCTTTTTGTTTTTTTTTTTAGTTTTCGGATTGTTGTCTTTTTTTATTCTTCTCTTGTTCTTCTTTGTTTCCGCGTTTTTCTGTTTTATTTTTCGGTAAATTACATTTACCTTTTTTCTTGCTCTTTTTATTTTAAACTCTCCTTTCTTTCACTTGATTTGTTCTGTCTTTCATTCTCTCGTCCAGTTCTTCTTTCCTTTATTCTCTCCTCTCATTCTTTTATCCTTATATATTTATTTCCCTCCTCTCCCTCTCTCTCTCTTATATATATATATATATATATATATATATATATATGTATATATATATAACTTTAAAAAAAAGGCAAAGTGTCTTCAAAATATTATGTTAGATGCCGATATTTTTATTAAAATCAAAAGTTTTTTTTTTCATCTTGACTTTTTTCATCTAGTAATTTTGCTTGGTACAACAAGCCTCGTCAGAGATTTAGACAAATAAAAAGTATTAACCTTATTTCTTTTTGTAACAATCCTTCCTGGTCTTGTAGAAGTGACGTCCGATATTGTGTGAACTTAACGGTGTAAATGTCTCTTTTAAATTTGAACTTAAATCGCGCATGGTCGCTGGTAGGTATAAATTTGGGAAAGTTAAATTTTTTAAGCATCTTTAAAATTTTAAACTTACAGAAAGAGGAAAAATACCTTTCAAAAACCATGTGTTAGATGCAGATATTTTTTATTAAAATCAAGCGAAATTATTAGACGAAGAAGGTCAAAATGAAAATAAATATATTTTAATTTTAATAAAAAATATCTGCATCTAACACATGGTTTTTAAGGCATTTTGCCTCTTTCTTTAAGTTTAAAACTTTAAAGATGCTTAAAAAATGAACTTCCCCAAATTTATATATATATATATATATATATATATATATATATATATATATATATATATATATATGTGTGTGTGTGTGTGTGTGTGTGTGTGAAAATAGAAACAAACGGAAAACAGGTTTAAATGCAGGAGAAAAATAAAAACAAGAGATTTGACCGGTTTCGTTCGTATTTTTTCTGAAGACGTTCGTTAATACGAACGAAACCGATCAAATCTCTTGTTTCTGTTTTTCTCCTGCATTTTAACCTGTTTTCCGCTTGTCTCTTTTATCACAGATTTTGTCTACCACGGCATTTCATTTTCATGACTTATCGTGTATCTTTCCCTCTCTCTCTCTCTCTCTCTCTCTCTCTCTCTCTATATATATATATATATATATATATATATATATATATATATATATATATATATATAAGGAAATTGTAGTTTGCTTGAAGCATTGCTGGTAAATATAAATGTAAGTTTGTAATTAGAGGCAGGAGCAATGTGATATAGATACCGGAAGGTGGAACAGATGAACAAAAATAAATGAGAAGAGAAAAAAGAGAATGGAATCTCAAATCAATTTATTAATATTTCACGTAAAACAGATTAAATACCAGAACAGTAAATAGAACAACTGTTTCCATCTCGTTTTTTCGACCAGTGCGTCATATTTTTTAACTTTTGATAATGGGAGGTCCCGCTCTCGAAAATTAAAGTTTAAAGTTTAACTTTTGCCCGGAACTTTTTAATTGCTTGACAGTAAACTTTTTTCTATTTACTGTTCTGGTATTTAATCTGTTTTACGTGAAATATAAATAAATTGATTTGAGATTTCATTCTCTTTTTTCTCTTCTCATTTATTTTTGTTCATCTGTTCCACCTTCCGGTACCTATATCACATTGCTCCTGCCTCTGGTTACAAACTTACATTTATATATCAAGGGAGGCGCGAGAGCGCTCTATCCCTTAATAGACTTCAAAAACGGCCTATGCTAGAAATCTCAATGATTGATGCCGTTAATAGGGTTAAGATGAAAATCCATATACACTAAATGTACAAAAGCAAGGAAATTCTCAAATTGTGACACTTTTATTGTCATTAAGGGTATGCGAGCACAACAGGGCTATGTATTTTACTGGTATGAATTTTTCTTCAGCGCACCTCACACACTTCATCCACTCATGCATAAAGATTTATACTGTAGTGATGTGATAATGAAATGGTTTTGTTGATATGTAGTCATACCCTTAATGACGATAAAAGTGTAAAAATTTGGGGATTTCCATGCTTTTGTACATTTAGTGTATGTGAATTTTCATCTTAACCCTATTAAGGGCATATGATTTCAGTATACTGGCATTTATCATGGAATATATATATATATACATATATATATATATATGTATATGTATATATATATATATATGTATATGTATATATATATATATGTATATGTATATATATATATATATATGTATATGTATATATATATATATATATGTATATGTATATATATATATATATATGTATATGTATATATATATATATATGTATATGTATATATATATATATATGTATATGTATATATATATATATATGTATATGTATATATATATATATATATATATATATGTATATATATATATATGTATATGTATATATATATATATATATGTATATATATATATATGTATATATATATATGTATATATATATGTATATATATATATATGTATATATATATATGTATATATATATATATATATATATATATATATATATATGTATATATATATATATGTATATGTATATATATATATATATATGTATATATATATATGTATATATATATATGTATATATATATGTATATATATATATGTATATATATATATGTATATATATATATGTATATGTATATATATATATGTATATATATATATATATATATATATATATATATTCTCTTTTCCCCGCTTAATCTACGTTTTCTTTTTTTTCTCCCGTTTATTCTTTCTCTAACTTTTTATTTCTTCATTCCTTTGCTATTTTTCTCCGTGTTTCTCTTTTCTTTTTTCTTTTTTGCTTTTCCTTATCATTATCTACCTTGCGTTATTTCCATCATTTCCCGTTTTCTCTTTTTGAATATCTCTGTCCTGTTCTTCCCCTCTTTTTACTTTCCATTTTTTCCTATATATTCGTTTCTCTTTTTCTGATCTATACATCTTTTTCTTTCTTTCCATTTCGTATGCTTATCTATTCATCAGGCTTATTTCTTGCTTGCATTCGTAATCGAATCTCTAATCCTATCTCGTCTTATACTTTACTGCCACTGCTGGATTTACCTATCAGCTTGGTTAGGCATAACTTAGAGGCCACACACCCTAAGGGCTCTTTCATTATTTGAAATATATACTTCTAATTTCATTTGGAAGGTATTAGGTCCGACTACGACTCCTACAATTCCAAAATATCTGACTCCAACTCTATATTATAAAGTCTTCCTATATTCAGGCTGTCTGTTAATTGTTCGGGCGAAAAAAATTTTTATCATTCAACTGAAAATTTTCAACAACTTTTTGGCAATTTGTTTTAATCGCTTTAAAGTCGTTTTATCCAATTGGATTTGTCTTTCCAGCGGCTTTATTTTTCTTTTCTCTCGCAATTTCCAGGCTCGTTAGTAACAAAATAACCGCCATAAAATGATCTAAATACCAGGAACAACCTGTTGCTTTGCGTAAATTAAAACTAGCTGCATCTACCCGTGTTGTCACGAGAATTATATTAAGACAGTCAACAACATAAAAAACGACTCCGATTCATAGCATTCTTAAAAATCTGACACTGACTGCGCAAACCTGATAAAAAGAATACCGATTTAGTTATGAGAAGACAAAAAAGGTTTTCAACATCATTTTGAGTGTGCAGCATATTTTTTTTCCGCATTACTTCGTATGGAATCAGTATGCTGAGTTGAAATTCTATAAAATCTTTAGCATTAATACGGTTAGGAAAGGTATGATCCCCGACCCCCAATGTAGCATTACAATGGATAAATACTGTGACAGCAACAGATTATCCGAACGGTGGCTCACCACGTAGGCAACTAGAATTTTGTTGGTTTGATAACACATACCAAGTTGTTGCTCGGTGGATAGTGACGTATCTGCGTTTCGTTCGTTCTTTCTTTATCGTTGCTGTCGTCGTCAGCCGTTTTAAAATTTATTGAAAATGACAGCACAAAATTATTTAGAGTTTAGAAATGCTTTCGTGTTTTTTTTTTCTCCTCATATCCATAGGAGGGGGGGGGGCAGCTATCAAAAAACACGACCCCATTCTCTCTCAAATTGAATTTTTGTTTTAAATCCAGTATTAATTAATAACATCTGACAAGAAACAAATGCCAATTAACTTGCATAAAAATGTTAATTATCTTATTACCAAATAAACAATTTTAAAAAGTCTCTTCAAAAGAATGGCCCAAATAATATCACAAACAACCAGAAAAGCATACCCAAATCTAACAATCAAACAAAACGCTCACACATTATGAATAGTCAAATCCGACACTCTAAAACACTTTCCAAAAGAAGAAACACGGTAAAAAATGTCATAATCGAGAAAAACAAGGGAAAAACGTTTGACCTGAGATGATATAATCGTTGAAAGGTCGCGAAACACCAACAAACAAAGTCTCTCTCTCTCTTTCTCTCTCTCTCTCTCTCTCTCCCGCAGTTCAGAGTAGAGAGAGAGAGATTTTAGTCTCTGACGACTTCCTGTCTTCCTGCAATATCCAGACACATGACCCTAATTCTAATTTTTAGCATCTAATGAAAAATTCTTATTTTTTACTCAAACTAACTATGCGTTGAATCTTCCGTTTTTAACCTTATTTTCCACACTCAAATCCTATATCGCTCTACCGGGGCAAATGATCAAATAGCAACCTGTGCTCAACATGTATTCGTTGAAAACAGGAGAAACACAAAATAGTACCTGTCATTGACAATCTAGTTTCAGTCTTGATACTTTTTTAACACATCTCGTATTTTGTCTGTCCCTATTTACTTGCCTCACCACGAGGGCAGAGTTAGACACAAGATCGATTCCACAAAAAGGAAGACTCGGGATTTAGACAAAAACTACTATTACCTCGATCTAGAAGGATTTCGTCTTTACTGAAAAAGGACAGAAAATATAAAGTGTAATATCAAAACAGATACTACTCTTTGCAAACTATTTTCTGGGTCTTAGTGTCCTTCAAAATTTGTGACATTTATATGGTAATTCTCGTTATTTAAAAGCTGTAAAGAAAACCGATGGTTCATTAAAAGAAACATTTTTTCCACATCTTCGACGTATTATTTTATTTTTAGCTGTGCGTTTTTTTTTTTTGTACTTTGTTTTCTTTTGATTCGTTTTTATATTTCTGTTTCGTTTAAGAAACTTTTAAAAAATTTTTTTCTCGTTTTTATTTTGTGAAGCGATCGGGATTTTTTACAGGAATTGCGGGTGTAATTCTCTATTTTCGCCTGCCCATCGAAGTCTCGGGTGTATTGCGTTTTAAAGGGTCGACACGCACAGCCTTCTTCTTTTTGAATGGTCAGAAGTGGCGTCGGGAAAAAACCGATTTAGACACGAAGATAAAAGGCAAGTACGAAGTGTAAAACACGTATCGCCGCCGCCGCCAGGAAAGGGGGAAAATCTGTGCGGTGGGAATTAGGGAGTATATAGAGATATAGACGAAGAGGGAAAGAAAGACAGTAGATATGAGTGAGAGAGTGGAGTCTAGTGCAGAATAAAACCGGAAGTTCATGTAGATAGGGAGACAAATAAAAGAGTGGTGAGGAATAAAGAAGAAAGAGAGAAAGAGAGAGAGAGAGAGAGAGAAATAAAGAATGGGAAGAAAAAGACGCTCTTCACGCATTTATTTATGAATTGATGACTTTTCGAGTTACAGATAACATAAATGGCCTATATTTATTCTCCTCATCTCTTTGACCTATTCGCATAATACTAAACTAGCAGTGACAATAGGGATATAAGTGTAGAATATACAGTAAAGTTTTAAATAAATGACGGTAAAAAACAGAAACTAACTAAAACGATGAATGTCGAGGAGTCAACAGTAGAATAACTGCTCGTGAAATCGAGAGCGAGAGAAACGTACGAGATTATAGATCTTGACCTCGCACAGGATTGAATAAGGAACCCTGTGTTCGTTTGCGCTCGGCCCATAGCACGACATTACCGTTTTTTATTCTTATTTTTGTACATTTTATAATATTGAATTTTCGGAACAGAGCTCAAGAATGAACTCAGCATTGATTGAGTGGACGTAGATGTGAGTAAAGTGACATAAATTGAAATAAATTTCGATCGATTTATAGTATTTAACCACATCGAGGCACACCCGGCATTTCTCTTAAATGAATGAAGAACCCTGTGGATCCCTACTCCAAGCCTTGAAACTTTTTATTAACATTTTCATTCTTATTTTGAATTACTATAATTGAAAATTATAAATAAAATAGAATCTAATAAATCATATTTCCTTTTTATCGATGTCAAGCGCGAACGTATATCCCACGATAATGTTGTACTTCCTTTTATAAAAATGAAATATTCTTATCCAAGAACCCCAGGTGGTGTAGTTCCAAAACATATGTAGCTATGGGGACTAGGTGTATCTTAAAAACCCCGGGAAGTGTTTGTAAACAAACACACAAATCGACAAATAGACAAGAACTACAAACTTTCTAGTATGCATATAATATAATGCGTGTAGATGAGTATGCATTTATCGGAATGAGTGCGTATACTTAGATGTATGTGTGCATCTATTAATGGGAACTAGTGTGTGTGTGTGTGTGTGTGTGTGTGTGTGTGTATGTGTGTATTATTTACTCCTCTCCAGGAGTTAGGCACAAGGCCAGTTTTATCCTACTCCCACAAGTAAGATGTGACCCAAGGTCGGGTCGGAAAGTGGGGGTTGAAAAGCCAGCGCCCGAGAGGTGAGCACTCTGACCATTAAAAATTGCCTGGGCAGCCCCGTCGGCATTCCCCGGTAGGGGCGCCTCAGACAGTAAGCAATAAACTTACTCCTCCTCAAAGAGGGGAGGCGAAGCCTGGGAGGGTGGACCTCCTAGAACTGCACAGGACAGACCCATAGACCGGCGTAAATCAAGCCCCGTAGGCCAAGACAATACCAGTCTATGGGGTGTAGTGTCCATCGGAACAGATACTACACTTTGATCTTAGCCATTCAGAATTCTCGGACTTATGACCCTCGTTGGTGTTTCATTGGTCCAATCAGCGGTGATTAGTAAACGATACAGAGCCATAGGCGCTCTTTGTTGTACTCAATAATGGCCATACTCCCCAGACCTCAAGTTAAGCTCGTCCTTGAGTCATATCAGATCCTTGTGGAAAAGCAGAGATAGAGAAAGGAGGAAGTTTGAGATATTTAATAATTTATCTATCAAATACTGACCCAACGGATCACGCATGGTCTAGTAAATATATAAATCTAATGTATGTGTAGTTGAAGTGTAGTAAGTCGTGGTAGATTGCTTAACTATATCATGCTGTAAGTGAAAAAAGACGGCATTAAATACTCGGTACTAATCTCTTGCAAGACACTAAATGGCTGCTGTCTGTCTGTGCTCACCATTAGTCTCTTCGAACGTCTGCGACTGCGCAGTCGTTTTTATGGTGAGACGTAAAAAGGCGGGAGAGCAAGGAACGATGGATGGGGACGAAATTGCGCGCGAATAAAACGATAAAAATAATTGGCTTTGTTAATCGAAACCGGGTAGCGGAGAAGTAAAGACTGGTCTGAAGGGGGATCCGGGTTTCAGAACCGCTAAATAGGCTTTTCCTAAACAATTCTTTTAGTTGATTTAGTCGACGTCCGAGAAATCGGAGGCGGGGGACTATTCATTTTTTTCCTTTTTATCCGTAGTAATTTCGTAATCTTAAAGTTTGTTTTGTTGTTGTTTTTAGTTGATGTTGAATCTTGTGTTTATCTGCATCAGAATCTGGACTGATTTGCATAGTAATTTAGACCAGGCATGATTGTGTGAATTCCCCCTGGGCAGTGGAGGGGCCAACCCGAATCGGAACGGGTGCGACGGGTCCTATCTTTAAGAATAAAGAATAATGTTTCTTTCGAGTGTACCATCTAGCTATAACATCTTCTATTCGTCTACCTTCAAAGGTGTGATTTTCTTTTTATATTTTTCAGTGTATTTTCTATTAATTTATTTTTTGTTTTGAAGAAGTTCAGTGCGAGGGCTGTAGCTTATTGGATAACGTTGGTTATTTATGAGAATCAGGCTCGTATTTTTACGGATGGCCTAAATAACTGCAATGGTTTCCATCTGTGCTGGACACTGGTCCAGTTTAATAATAACTAATACAGGAATCTATTTATGAAAATCAGACTTTTATGGGTACGGATGGCTCGATTAATCTATAACTATCCATCCCTCCTAGAAACTAGCCCGGTCTAATACTACTACTACAAGCATTACTTTATGAAAATAAGACTTTTATTCTTATAGATGACCCATATAACCTATAATTGTTTTCTATTTCTCCTGAGACTTTAGCACATTCTAATAATAATAATCAATATAAGTATTAATTTATGCAAATCTGACTTTTATGGGTATGGATGGTCAAAATAGCTTATACTTTTCTTCGTCTGTCCTGAACACTATCCCAGTCTTATAAAGCCACAGAAGTAGTGACAATGAGGGTATAGGCGTAGAATATAACGTATACATTGAAATAAGCGACGAAAGAGATTAGATAAAACAACAACGAAATGAATGTCGAAAAGGAACAAGTGAGAAAGACTGTAATATTACATTGAGAGTATGCGCAATTGTGACTGCTGTTGTTTTTGTTATTAAGCGAGTCGGATTTTTACAATAGAACTCACGAAGATCGTGCCTACAAGTTTGGCTGGTTTGAATGAAGACTTTGAATGTCGGTCGCAGGTATTGGCTAACCTGCGGGATTGCACGGTTTTACCCCTACACAGAGAACAGCAAGGCTCAGCTCTTGCGTGCAAAGTTGTTGAGGGTTTGGCTTGAAACCAACAAAGGAATGGCGCAGAAGCAACGTTGGCACTTTCAATTCATTGATTTGCGCTTCCGCACCTGACATGTCTTTGTTTGCTACATACAGAGGCAGAGAAGACCAGAGTACTGCGGATCCTGATGCTAACGCCTCCTAGATTTTCACCAGAGACCTGTAAGCCGGATAGCTCTGACACTACTACGTTGTCATCGCCAGGAATGGTTGGACTTTATCGGGTATCATCGCTATTTAGTAGTATTAGACTATGCTGAAACGTAGATTAATGTATGTTATTAGGGTCTTCCGTAACGAAAATGTTGGATTTTCAAAAAGTAATGCTTGTAGAGACTATTCATGAAACGAAGCGAATCGCCATCGAATTGATTAAAAGCGAAATGCGAAACGAAGGCTGTAAAGAATCGATTTTAGATCGGGAGAAATTGACACTGGGTTTTTAATTTTTCACACCATTCTTATCATTTAAATAAGCAACGCCAGCAAAAGTAAAACTATCTTTATCACGACCCACTTAAGAATGAACGTTCTTGCAAGATTATAAAATACGTGTTATTTTGGTTGAGTGACATGCGACGTTATTGTAACGTTGTTAACAAATTGGTTTCGCGTACCCAACGTTGTGGTTAAACATCCCCCGCCCCGGTCGAATAATAACATAATACTTGTTTCTTCGCTTAACGATATTAGTAGAGTCAAGCTATGAAATAAATAGTACACCCCCCCCCCACACACACACAACAAAAAATTGAAAGAATTTTTTTAATGGCATTTTCTTCTTTGTATGATATCCCCCACCCCAACTAATGGAAAATGAGTTTTGCAAAAAATAGCACCGCTAGTCATGAACAGTGCGCGCACACGTCCTTTAACTAATTCAGTAGTCATGTCTAGATATGCACCGGGTTAGAGTTATGTTCTTCACGTTTAAATTGATAAAACGGTCATTTAACGCCGTGCAAAATACAAAATAAACGCCACTGTGGAACGCATCTCAGAATGGTGCGTAACAATCTATGAGTTTATGTGGAGGCGGAAATATAAAGAAAAACTATCTATTTTATGCAAATACTTAATGACCTGAATGGATTCCATTCTCTTTAGTAACTAATAAATGTTGTTTTTTTTTATTTTCTTCGTTAAATTTTAAATTCTAATCTAAATTTAAACCAAGTCTATTCGTTTAAATTAATACGTCGGTTAATACTGTCATTAAACATTGCATTATCTGTTCGTTTTAAATTATTGTGTATATTAATATTTAGTTTATTTATTTATTTTATTTTTGAATATGTATATTTTATTAATTAATTCAATATTATCTGTTCATTAATCGTCTTCGTCTAACGCTAATAACAACAATGGAAGGGAGGTAATTCAATTCAGTTGGTCTGTCTAAAGTGTTTAAGTCGCTATTAAATTTAGTTATTTCTAATTGTTAGGCTAAAATATGTTTACAACCTACTGTTTGTATGTTTTGGGGTGGCGAAAATATTTTTATTGCGTGCTATTCTACAAAAAAAAAACTGTAAAAAAACATATAAAAGGGGCAACATATGAACATGAGAAATGGTCAGAATCCAAGACGGCGGCTTCCGCTATATTGAATCTTGACTAATTTTACACTTTTAAACTTGATGACATAGAAAGTGATGTAATGCCATTTTTAGGGTGTTTAAAGGGCGAGGAATTCGTTTCTGGGGTCACGAATATATGGATGGAAGGTATAAAATGGACACATAATTTGTAGAGGCGTCTTCGCATCTATAAAAGTAGTTTTCAGTTTGTTTGTTGAACAGAATTTATTTTCAAGAACCCCTCATCTGTGGAACACATTATAACAGGACTGCTTTCTTGTATACTACAAAATTCAATGTCAACACATTCTTGTCATAATCTGTCCTCATAAGTGATCAAATCTTGCTCATTCGCTTCATCAGTTTCAATCGTATCATCATTCAACAGGTAACCCATCGATCTCATTAACTCTTATCCTCGAGTGGGTTTTGTCTTTGATAAGTGGTGATTCATTAATAACAAAATCAATTTTTTTACAAAAGAATTGCAAGTGTGCCAATATACCTGAATGTGTGCTAAATATTTGGATTAGATTGAAACATGACCTCTGAATTTATTTTAAAAAGAATACGATTTTATTTAGGTCGGTTACGTTTAAGTTTGAGATAACATGTTGTCGGTCGGTCACACTTAAGCTTGAAATAGAAATTTTATCTCGTAAAGCGAAAATTAAATCGACACACTTATCTTTGAAATGGCATTTGCACGTGCGTCCAAGAATCTCTATAAGAGACTGCATCGGTCTGTCACGTTTCATTTTATGATAGCATTTTAATCATTAAACGCACAAATTGAATGGGCGCATCTTAAGAATATAATTTTTCTTTTGTTTCTGTTGGGAATAATTGATTTAGAGTTTGACTGCACCTTGTAAAATCTTCCTGAAATTTAGTTACCATTTTCTTCAGTTCACTTGGCACAATTTTAAATTTCTGTCAATTTTCTTGACGCCGTTCCAAAATTCCAGCGATAACTAGTATATTTATTTCCGTTTACTATGTTATGTTCTCCATCCCGCACACAGAATTTTACTTAGATTCCATGTTTATTAATATATTTTGGTAAGTCTAAGAGAAATTTTAATGTAATGTTGCAGAAACGTTGTGAGGAGTTGACAAAAACATTTTTGCAACGTCTTTATAATGTAGCAACGTTTATTTGGTAAGCAAGCTTAAAACTTACCGTCGCAGTGAAGACTTTTAATCTAGCTCCAGTGTTGTCTTTAATTTAGCATTGTTAGATTTCGACAAAAGATTCTTGAATCTTACCTTTCCTTTTTCGCCATCTTTTATTTTCTTCTTCTTTTTCTTCCTCTTCTTCTTCTTCTTCTTCTTCTTCTTCTCCTCCTCCTGCTCCTTCTTCTTCTTCTTCTTCTTCTTCTCCACCTACTTCTTCTTCTTCTTCTTCTTCTCCTACTTCCTCACTTTCTTCTTCTTCTTCTACTTCTTCTTCTCCTACTTCTTCTTCTTCTTCTTCTTTTTCTTCGCCTCTTTCTTTTTCTTATCTTGTTCCCCCTTCTTATTTTTTCTTATTTTTTCATTCTCTTTATTTTTCTTCTTTACCTCCTTCTCCTCCTTTACTTATTTATTTTCTTTATTTTTCTTCTCTTTCTCTTCATTTGTCTCCTTCTTCCTTTTCTTCTTCTGGCTCTTCTTCTTCTTCTACCATTCTTCTCTTTCTTTATTTTTCCTTCTTCTTCTTCTTCTTCTTCTTCTTCTTCTTCTTCTTCTCCGTCTCTTTCTTTTTTTCCTTCTTCTTATTTTTGTATCTCTTTCCTTATTTATCTTTCCTCTTTTTCTCATCCCCCTTCCATTTACTTTTCCTAATGTTCTCCTTTCTTTTGGCTCTTCTTTCGTTCTTCCTTTCATTTTTATCCTTTTTTCGTATTGCTCCTTTTCTTCTTTCTTCGTCTGTTCCCTATTTTTCTTGATTCATCTTTATTTATTTTTCTCTCCTTTGTTCTCTCCCTCCCTCTCCGTCATTCTCTCTCCCTATCTCTCTTTCAGTATTTCTTTCTTTCGTCTTCTAATTATTTTTATTGTTAACAAAAGGAAACATGACCAGAATTTATTTCGGAAAAAAGTCAAGAGAAATGTCCAAGGACAATAACAAACCACAGTTATTCTAAGATGCGTCCATTCAATCCATGCGTTTAGCGATGAAAATGTTTTGAACTTGAGCGTGACAGACCGACTTTACCGTAAAATCCTCTTATAGCGATGCTTGGACGCATCTAAAAAACTATTTTAAACTGAAGCGTGAAAGACGGACGGATCGACCAGCTTGCAAAGATTATTGGACGTATTTAAAACAAGATACGTCGATTCAATCTACGCTTTCAGTAATGAAACTTCTAATTCAATCTGAAGCGTGACGGGGCAACAGACAAAGCCTCTCGTAGATATGCGAAGCCGGATTTAAAACTAGATACTGACGAAAATAAAGACTCAGAACAAACGAATGAAAATGAAGGACGCAAAATCGATTCTTCTGAAAAATCTGGATAATTTTCGTCATGATTCTCAACTCACCCTCAACACCCATCACGCCCCATCGAGTCAAAGACTGGAACAGATTTTGTTTCCAAACTCTAAATGGTTCTTTGACAAGCCGAAAGGATTTCAATGTAACGTCGATTAGTTTAAGTCCAATTCTATCAGTCTTGAAATAATTCACAGACTCTCTCTCTCCCTCTCTCTCTTTCCCTCTCTCTCTCCCTTTTCTTCTCTCTCTATATCTATATATCTCTGTTCTTCAGGTGAATGTGAATTTTTGATTGACCAAACACGCACTATGTATCTTTTATGTCATGTGTGTGCGTGTGTACAACTCCAAACAAACACACACACACACACATGCTGTTTAATATGGGTAGAGAACTCTGGTATGAGAAATAGCTGTTTCCACGTAGTATAAAGTAATGTTCTTCAACAAAACGTTATCTTAGATTACCAGTGAAGCGTTATAATTTCTTCTATCAACAGTCGGTTTGTTAGTGCAGAGGAACGGTGCCGACAACGCTGATCTCATTTAGACCTGATCTAGTTACAATGGAAGGGACATACGGGGATTTTTTTTTTATGTGCATCATCAACTGCCTAGAGTGATCTATTACTATACAGAGAGCTGTCCATTATCGCAAGTCGTAACCGGCAATTTTCCTTACTTAAAGGAATTTCATTGAATGAGATATATGTTAAATCTATTGATCATTCTTTAAAAATTCTAATAAAAAAAACCTTCGTGAATCAGAATCTAAACTAAGTAAAACATTTTTTTAAGTTTTTTTTTCGCCATTTAGTATATTTTGAGCTTTCAACTTACTTAGAGTAATCTTTCATTAGAATTGTAAAAAATGTATCACTTTGAGAAATATTTTATTCGCCTTACAGCCTAACTTGTGACGTTTTGTTTGAATTTTTTTAAAAGAGACCTGACAGACACAGAATGTTTATCTTATTTACCGATATATATATATATATATATATATATATATATATATATATATATATATATATATATATATATATATATAGCCACAATAAGACAAACAACGCAGCCACTGGAAACTTTAGACTCAACTTTTGCCCTTCTTTGGTCAGAAGGACACATCCGAACCTAGGATCCACTATTGACCATTAATCGGAGCTTTTGCATTCCGATGTATGTTTATCGACTTTGCTGTGTGCGACACGGTAGCTCAGTTAGTAGAGTCACTGCCTCACATACAGGTGACCCGGGTTTCGAATGCTGGGTTTGGATCTGTCCTACTGGTGAGCCAAAATGAGTATAGGGCTTCTGGTCTATTGTTGCTGTGGGTTGCGGTCGCTGCGTTTTTGTCCAATAATAATTCGCTCACATCCTTATTCTTTTATATATATATATATATATATATATATATATAAATGTGTGTGTATTAAGTAGCTTAAAGCACAGGTTCAAATCTTGTACGAGTCCCACTTTAACTTTGTGGTATTCTTTGTTTATATCCAGCCCCATCGACTAAATGAATCGTGTGTTTAGTAATATAATTTTCTCAAGCAATAGCATAACAAGAAAAGTAGTTTCAT
The DNA here is from genome assembly GCA_963556195.1 of Sepiola atlantica. NCBI lineage: Eukaryota > Metazoa > Mollusca > Cephalopoda > Sepiida > Sepiolidae > Sepiola > Sepiola atlantica. Next base: position 89,369,718 of record OY744522.1, on the reverse strand, counting down.
ACATGACATACTGTTGGAAATAAATTTTTAATATAAAAAAACATATTTCCTTTGTTCTCTCCCTCTCTTTCCTTTTCTCTCTCTCTTTCTCTCTCTCTCTCTCTCTCTATCTCTCTCTCTCTCTCTCTCTCTCTCTCTCTGTCGGTTTCGTTCGAATACAGACCAACGAAGATATACTTTAAAGAGCCAACCAATTGAAATAAGTTTAACTTCCTAATAATAAATTCCAGTGATCCTTTCACCCAAAGTGGACAACGGGTATTTAACACAAGAGACTTGATCTGCAAGCGGAGGCAGAAACAATGCACAAAAGAGACCCAAAAAGCCACACGCACGCACGCACGCACGCACGCACGCACGCACGCAATGGAGGCGTATTTGTAAGAGTTTGGGTGAAATGTTGAGTCGAACCTTCGGTCACTGTTTTGGTTGAAGCGCCAAGACAAAAATGGCATCAAGTCATTAAAGCATCGGGTCATACGCCATATTTAAACACTGTTGAAGAAATATTAAACGGTTGTGCCAAATGAGAGAGGTTCATAGCCTTTTGATGACATAGAGAGGTTCGATAAATAAATGTTGTACACTTCTCGAGACCAGGCTGGTGCCGTGGTCTACGTAGCTACTCTCGAATTGGTGACTGGAACTTATAGAGTAAAGAGACGAAAACAATTGAAACATAAACTTACTTTATTAAAATTATCCATTTATTTTAACTACGGTTGATTTCCGGCTAAATCGCCCTTATCTATCCGGACACGCATGACAATATTTTTATCTAAGTTCCTAATAGCAACAAGTAACTATACAATTTCAAATATCTCTATCTTATCACATAACCAAACCAACACATAAGCTATCCACTTCGTAGAAGGCGACATGCGAATCCGGGGTCACCCCCCACACCGTCAATAACAGCTAACTAGCCGTATATACTTAACTTCGAAACAATAATAAGGCTAATTAATATGCTACAGATTGAGCAATGCTAGAATTTTAATATTCCGTATTGATCACTAAATTCGCAGTGTAAACTTGCGTTCGTGCGTTCACATCACAGGTTGTAATCGTCCGATCGTTGTTATTGTCTACATTCGGTGGTTGATTTCCACACCGGCCGTAGTGTCAATCATGTGGTCTCCGTCACTGCTGTAATAAAAAGATTTCCTTCCAAACAAAATCACAATTCGTTCAAAACAAGTAACGATGTTTTATTTTAAGAAGTTAAAACAACACTTCGTTTCTATACCAAACGACAGGCCTGCAATCAGAACAAACATATATATTCAAACCGATCAAAGACAGTCTGTCAGCCTAAGACCTGAAGGTCCATCTGTCCTTGAGACCAACTAAAACCAGAGATCTCCCTCGACTTGCCCTTGTCCGAATATATATAGATATCAATTCGACCGCGTGACCACTAGAAATTTACCAGCTGTTAATTTATGAACATAAAGACTTACTGGGCAGCAGTTCTACTATCTTTTGTGGACATAATTACTGTAAAACATCAAGTGGTCTACTTTATCAACATGAACCCTTGTTTTCAAGGAAGCCATTATTTTTGTCAAAGAGGCTAACCACTTTTTATACGTGATTTCCTCTCTTAGCTAAATGTTTTCCCATTGCAGGCCTGCCGTTTGTACCATGCATTTATACTTAACATGCAGCATTGTACATGTTCACAGTAGAAGCAGTTTTTAAATGGCCTTGCCCACTCGCAATGTGGCTACTGCATGGCCATAAATCCATTTTGGATTTCGAATTATTTACAGTCGAAACATTTCTAGATGAATGTCAGGGAACGTCTTAACAGCCGCATTTAATGAAGGTAAGTATTTCTAGTCTATACTAATGCGTTGCAATGGCTGCCAGCCAATCGAATTAGGGTTTGCAGGTATGTGTTTACAGCCCGTGGGAAGGGTATGGGCAAGTCGGTGTAATCACCCTGAGCGAGGCGTTGGTCACATGTGACGTTCTCCAGTAAATCTAGAACATTAGTTTGGATAAAAAAGGAGGCCGGATTAAGTTTTCCTTTGCGTTTTAAATGAGGTAAGGGTGGGGACGTTGAAAACGGCAAGTGTTAAAAAGTTAAGTCAGGATTTGAAGTGCAGAGGATCAAAAGAAAAAAAGATAAATAAAGATGATACTGCTAAGACCGAAGTATCGGGCTTCACTATTAAATAATCCGAAATTCCTTCTTTCATATCTCTTATATAATACTACTTTTATATCTACATACGTTTACATATATATGTTATCCACAGACTGTTGTTTCGTCTTTCCAAGACATATCAGTGTGGCTAGATGCAGCGAGTGCATCGACCTTGAGATTCTTTCTTTAATTATTAATACCGTTCTCCTCCTCGCATTAATCCTCCAAAATCGTCCTTTATTTACGTTTTATATACATCATACAAATCGTATTGAATATATATTTATATATACATCTTATATATGACAGTAATAATAAATTAATATAAACTAGAAGTGTTAAACTTCTGAGCGCTGAATTTTTGTTTATATAAGAAAATGATTCATACACCTATTTTCAAAATGACTGTAAGCTTAAACTTTCATGATATGCCCAAACAATGCATATAAAATTGGTAGCATAAAAGTAGGACTATCAAAAAAAAATTGTATAATTTGACTAATTTACATATTGTGATGGCGGTCATCTTGAATTTATAATGATGTTCACCATCTGTTCATGGAAAATTGTCATTTTCTCATGCACCTTATTAGTTAATTACTGAAATGATTGTATAGTTTGTGCTGGTGTGTCTTATATTGCAAATAAAACCAATGAGCATGTAGTATCGTCTGCTATTAGAGGTGGTAGACTTTTCGGAATTTTTACGACAGCCGCGCTAAGAGGGTTAAAATATAATTCATTCATTATTTCATAGTGTATTGGATATATTTCATTTCCTATTTCATAGTGCAATGGATATATATATATATATATATATATATATACATATATATATATATATACATATATATATATACATATATATATATATACATATATATATACATATATATATATATACATATATATATATATACATATATATATATATATACATATATATATATATATACATATATATATATATACATATATATATATATACATATATATATATATATACATATATATATATACATATATATATATACATATATATATAAGAATATTATTTTTTGAAGGCGATAACAATGCGTTGTTAGAGTGACACATACGACACGTGGAATCGTAAAAAACACTTAGTCTGAGCCAGACAGAGTTTGCAACAATTAAAAAGATACTTCAACTCTCGGAGAAACGAGCAAAAGCCGGCTGCCAGATCAACTTCCTAACTAAAAACAAACCAACATTTCCGGCCCCGGCTTTTGGCAAAAAAAAAAAAAAAAACACACTCCAACGAGTGGTAGTATTTATTTTATTCTGAGGATGAGGGATACCCTCGAAAATTAAATGAAAGGACACACTCCAACCCAACACCACAATCACGATACACTGGTAAATAAAAAAAAAATTCTGAAAATTATTGACTTTTCAATATTGTCACTGTGTTTTGTTTTTTACGATTCCACGTGTCGTATGTGTCACTCTAACAACGCATTGTTATCGCCTTCAAAAAATAATATTCTTACTCTATACACAATGCTCCAAGCGAACTACAACATTCTTCTCACATATATATATATATACATATATATATATATATACATATATATATACATATATATATATACATATATATATATATACATATATATATATATATATACATATATATATATATACATATATATATATACATATATATATATACATATATATATGGGAAAATGAAAAATATATATATATATATATGTATATATATATATGTATATATATGTATATACATATATATATATATACATATATATATACATATATATATATACATATATATACATATATATATACATATATATATATACATATATATATATACATATATATATATATATACATATATATATATATACATATATATATATATATATACATATATATATATATATACATATATATATATATACATATATATATACATATATATATAATATATATATATATATATATTAATAATAATTAATTTGTCCGCTCTATAAATTATTAATATGAATTAAATCAATTATTAATGTAATACCTTAATGAAGATCTATCCTAAACGATATTGATTCCTATGTGCAAAGTTATGCTGTTTTAATTTGGGTCGATTTCAGAATTGATGTCTGAGCGGCAGCTTTTGGAAAAAAAACTGTACTTACGTTATTATAGGTTTGCGGTGCGTGTATATTTATGTTTCATGAATATCTGGTAATAAAAGGGAAAACCGAAATTGTTTTTTCATGCACTTTTACGTGTCATTCCTTTAATAGTTTATTTATTTTACTCATTTGGGAGCAACAATGAACAGTTCGTTAATACATGTTTTATCTAATAAGTCGGAAGATGACTGAACGCTGCGTTTCAAGAGAGTAATACGTCCATTTGCCAGTTTTACTTTGTCTCTTGTGTTGTATTTCTTTGCATTTTTCGATGTGTGTCTCGAGTCTCTAGAAGAGGCTCTGTCCATAGCTATGCCAGGTTTAAATGCGAAATAGCATTTCAATAGCTGTACGGGCAAATTGAATGGACGCATCTAATTTTAGAGTGTCTGTTCGTCGGTCGGTCTGTCACGCGTAAATTTTCAGTCGTGATTTCATTGCTAAACAATGGACGCATCTTATAAATGCCCGTTTTTGTTATACTCATTTTTCGAACGTGTTAGTTTTTTCTTCCCGCTTTGTTTCCGTGCAGGTCACGCTAGTGACGATCGATCTCTGTGGCGCGTTTTTGCTCTTTTAGCGTAATTCTCGCTCTCTTGACAGTGGAGATTAGCCGAGTACAAACGACAAAGAGGGCGCCCGAGGCGATTGATTTCCTATCGATTTCAACTTGTAAACGGATTAGACGGATTTAGCGAAACATCCACTAAAAATCGGTAAAGGGATTTCCGGATTTACAGGACAGAACAAAATGGATTTACGGCGGGAAAGCACGCACACATCGAAACGAAATAAAAATCAAAACAAACACATTTTCTAGTATTATGACAGAGGAAAAAAAAACAAGCAAGCACGATGTAGTCCACTTTCAGCCCACGCGTTTAGCGATGAAATGTTATTTCAAACTTCAGCGCGACAAGAATCCGACGAACTGAACGTCTTATATAGTTTCAAGGACGCATCTGGAAAGACAAAATAATTTTCTAGAATTATGACCGATGACAACACTGATTATAACGAATGTTTTTTTTAATTTTTTGCTTTTCGAATATATTTCCATATTTTCTTTTTAATTTAGAAATATTCATATCGGTTGTAAATTTATGTCGTAAATACTATTCAAAACAAAATCACTCGGAGAACGGAGACCTCCGCTATGTCTCATTGATGCCAGGTGTTTGTTTATATCTATCTATATATATAATTATCCTTTTTATAATGAACTAGTAGAATACCCATCTCAAGACGGGTATAAGCAATAAATATAGCATTAGTTTTAAATTTTAATGATTTTTCTTTCATTGGGGAGGTTATATGGTTTCGGTAACATCCTTGTAAATGTGTAAGTTTACAAAGAAATATATGCTCATGTCACTCACCGTGTTGCCTAGAATACATATTCAATAATTCATAATGATAATTTCAATAATTTAAGATTGTACCAAGCACGTACATATTATTATTGACACTTATGTGCGCACCGAATGCAATGAACTCTTAAAAATGGGCAAGAAAAGTGGGAACCCTTATTCAAAGAAAGAGCATCCACAAGGATCAAAGCCATGTCTAGCCATTAACCCTGTTTGTCTAGCAACAGTATGTAGACACATGATTGGTTAGATTACTAAAACAAACGAAACAAAAAAAAGAAGGTGGTGGTTTGACAGACAGCCATTTTCAAGTTCGTCCAAGCAATATATGACATGCAAGGCAGATATGCATAAAATACTACCATATACGGCAGTGACACATGTACTACCATATATGGCTGTGATTTACAAAAAATTTAAATAAATTTCCAACACTAAAAGTATAAGAAGAGCTAACCTAGAGACCAGATGAAATGCGGGGTGGGATACCATGTTCCCTCTTGCATAATTATTATTATTATTATTATTCATATTTGCATAGTCATTCATTCATTTCGTATGAATCAGATGATTCTTTTGTTGGCATTGATTTTCACCAATATCTTTCTAGTTAAAATTCTTTCTAGAAAGACATCCGGTACTTATGAGAGGGAACATGTGAAGGTTGCCAACATCCTCAGTAAAAGTGTTTCTGTGGAATAAAATGGATTCGAACTCGTCACATCCAGGTTGTCAGTTCGTGTCGTTAACCACTTACTCATCGTAACCTCCCACCGATCTTTTAAAAAATGTATTACTTAATATAACTCAAAATTTAGTGTAGAGAAATTCTTTGCTCTATCAAATTGTTTGTATCCAACTTATTTTTAATTCATTTTTTTGTTTTTTTTAGGCGAGTGTTAATTTAGGTGAGCTCACCCGCTAAATGGTAAAGTTTACGAAAATAATAATGTGCGCATTTTACTCACCGTGTTGCCTTTTAATATCTACATACATAGATGTTTCATTTTAATCAAGAGTCATCAGTGTGTCTATATATAACTGTACCGCCCGCCGCACGATTCGAACCCCATTTGACTCCCATCCAACTCACGGTCGTCATAACAGCGATATGAAATAGAAGAGAAGTAAAGTCTAGTATTTTTTTAGCGAATATATAGTAAGCTGCCGAGATATATATATATATATATATATATATATATATATATATATATATATATATATATATATATATATATATATATATATGCGAAACCGCAACTTCTACTATAAATCAAATAAGCGTACATGTCTCTTTTTTTTTATTCTTCTTCCTCACCCCTTTTCATTCTCTCTATGCCTGTGTATACGTTTACGGTCAGTTTTTCTTTCTGTATGATTCTTTCCTGCTTTCTCTTAAAACAAAAATAAATTAATTTAAATACAAAATGTTGCTAGTTATTTCTAACACATCAATAGGATTACAATAGTTCTTTGAATCTACAAAGCTAAAACTAAATCCTCTTTGTTATATAGTGAATAGGGATCAGATAGAAAAGACTGCGTGCTCAAGCTGTACACGTGAAAGAAGAATTGAAATAGTCAACAGTTTAGCAGTAAATTTGAGTTTAGCTGTTGTAACGGTCAAAAGGCTGCCTGCCCTAGGTTATGTCCAAGGGTTTGCATTGAAACAGAAAAGATGAATGGGAAGTTCCTATGAGACTATGACCCAACAGACGACCTAGAGGTTTCTTTTTTATTATTTGGCATGTCCGTTTTCATCCATTCATCCCAGGCCAGCTTTCTACCACTACGATCACAAAACTAGGATGTGGATCCGGTTCACCACGTGGAGTTCAGATAACAGATAAAAACACACTTGAAAGAATATAGCAATATTCGTATTTGTTGCCGTGACCAGGATATTAAGCCTCATGATCACCTTATTAAAAGATTAGAAAGGTAAAAAAAGAAAACGATATCCATTTTTTTTTATTTACATCATTTTAAGTGTAAAAGTATTGAATGCTCATTAGTTTTGTATTCCCTTGATATTTAGAATTAAAACTGTAAAATAAAAGGAGACAACATTTGACAAAAACATGAATTGTTTCCTTTCGTCGGCATAGATAAACAAAGCCTGGGGCATCAGAAAGAATGAAATAAACAAGGCTACCGTCATTATAAATACATTATTTACATCAGTTCAGTGAGCAAACAGGTTGTTCAATGTTTATTTCTGCATCGCCAAGAATTAGTGACCCAACAGTAAAACACTATTTCCCGTGTTTGTGTGACATCATAAGGCGATGGCTTTAACACATGATGTCACCATCTATCAAAATGTACGCGTTTCAGTGAGATCTTATGAAAGTGCAAATATGAACGGGATTTGTTTTACGGTCCATCCTGTGGCAAAAGCTGCTGGTGGAGAATAACAGCACCGCCTAAACCTCCGAAACGGTGTTAGCAACCATTGTTTTTTTATGTTTCATTCAAAAGCGGAAATTGTATATTTTATAGCATCGTTGAATATAATGGAACAAATGTCATTGCTCAAGTGCTATTAGAGCTGTTCGTCTACGTAGAGCGCTTTGCCCCTGAAAGATTAGCAAAGCGCATTGGGCTTCACGAACAGCACAAGGAGCTTTCATAAATATTTAAATAACCATCATGTAATGGAACTCTTCGTTAGTTTCTATATGCAGTTGCATAAATTTTCCATGATACATTTATCATGAAAAATAAAATATATATTTATATTTAAAGTATAAATTTTATAGCATAAAGAAAATGTAATAGCTAAATAGTGTTCGGCTAGAGCATTGGTATCAAATATTTTATATTTAATTTAAAACCACGTAAAATGTTAGGAAGAACAGATTCACACCATTTCACTCCAAAAAATATGAGAGGGATAAAATGGAAAGAGAGGTCAGAATCTCAAAGTAATATCACAAGGTTTGCTCCAACTGTTGCGATGGTATTTTCAAGATTGACAAAAGAAGAGGAAAAAGTAGAAGACTTAATCTACTTTTTGCTTTTTTTTTTTGACACTTTTGAAAAAGCCCTCGCACCAGTTGGGCGAAACGTTGAGGTGCCACTTTGAGTTTTTGATCTTCCCTTTTTCAATTTCCCTCATCTTTTAGGATTTCTTTTGTTATTATAATTTGTTATATTTATATACTAGAAAGGCTCGCGGCATTGCTTCTCGCATGATAAGGAGGCCTTCCCAGCACTGTCAAAAGTACGGTTAAAATCAAAGTATGAAGAGAATTGATGTTGATAATGAAAATGTTCTTGCTCCAGTATAAGGCCGAGGATAACTAAAGTTTTATACCCTCCTCGGTTATTAAATGTATTACTGTAATGGTGGTTAGGAGGCCTTCACAGCACTGTCAAAAGTACGGTTAAAATCAAAGTATGAAGAGAAATAAATATGATAATGATAACGTTATTGCTACCAGACAACAGACCTGATCTATCTATTGTATTAAGCACTTTTGCCATAAGATATACCAATTAACAGTAGTAAACTATATCATTATTTTTATGACTCCCGGGCAACACCAATACTTTTTGTTGTATACAATGGCATAAAAAACGGAAAATGTATTTATTCCGAGCAACGCTGTGGTTTAAGATATATAAAAAAAAGGGCGGACAGTGGCGGTAGTGGCGGGCAGTGGCAATATTTACAGTTAGTTGCGGGTAGTGCCGGGCAGTGCCGGGCAGCGTCTACTAAAATTTAAAATTTAAAAAGGTTTACTCATTTTCTTGTTTTGAATTATGAGTCGGTGATTTCTTTACATAAGGAAATATCCAAATTAGTAGATAAAACATTAGAACAGGGATTAAAAGCGTACCCCCTTACAAAACCCGGTCCAGTTGCCCCTCAGAGAATTAATATTTTTTCTGAATTTTGAATATTATACAACCGAAGTGACGCCGATTAAGAAGATACCAACTTTATGGTATTGTCGAGTAGTTTCGAAGCCTTAGCTTGACATACAAACATCCGAACATACACGCAGACGTTTCCCCTTTATATATTAGAAGATATATTATTTAAGCAAACATTGTTAATAATAACAGAATTCTTCTGTTTTTTTTATTTTTTCAATTTTTCTGTATGTCATATATTATCACGAACGGTTTAAATTTTTCGTCGAATCATCAGGTGAAAAAAGTAAATGAACAAAATGCTGGAAAAATACAAATTTCAAATGATAGCCGAGAAATGGGCAGGACAAGAGAACGACTTCACACTGTTCCAGGAAAGAAGTTAACAATTTAAACTCCGCGACGTAAAATTGGCGTCACAGGATAAATTATATTGGTTTCGAATCTAGTATTTTAGCGTTATTAACTAAAAATTGTATTAAACCAAAGGTGAGGAATTTATGTTTTTGTATATGTTGATGATTTGAGCTAGAGTTTACAACATGCATGGTGAGGCGGCGGGATAGGATAGTAGTTGTAAAACCAATGTAGCTATTATATTTATTATCATTATAGAAGTTACAAGGGCATTTAAACTTATAAATAGCATTGGTTCATTCTAATGTTTTAAGGGTTAAGGAGTTGTTTTTATTATAATTTATTAGAATTTCTTTTAAAATAAAGATAGTATAATTAAACAGAAGAATTCTATTATTTTTAACAAAGTTTGCGCTAATAAAAAAATGCTGCCTAAATACATTATATATATATATAGCTTATTTGTTTGATTTCAAGATTTCTGAACAACCAGGAGAACAAGAGATGGGGACCTTAAAATTCTCCAGACAAGCATAAAACATAAGAAAATAACAAAACCGGGCCCAGCACAAAAAGATCACATTGACTACTTATCTTCGATTTGACCCGCGCTATTTCGACGACGTCTCCAATCGACCCTAAATCCCAACATCCTGCTTAAGTATCGATGTTTGGGGAAGTGGAGATAGAAGTTTGGGGGCAGAGACGTTTCTTTGATGTGAGGGAAGACGCAAATGGGTGGGGAGTATAGTGTGTGTGTAATGCGAAGAGGGGGGGGGGTAAGGAGCAGATGGAAGATATCAGTACAAATATAGGTGGGCTCGATGATATAAATATTGACAGGTGCACGTGCTGACAAAAGCGCTGAAATAGACTGTGACGTCAGCAGACAAACATACGGTTGGACAGAGAAAGAAAGAGAGCAGAAGAAAGAGATGGGAAAGGAAAGAAGGAAAGACAATTGAAAGAAAGTAAGAAGGAAGATAGTGTGAAGAGTAGCGATGAGGAAATAAGGGGAGATAATTGGACGAAAGAAAGGGATATAAAAAGGAAGATGGCAGACAGAAAGAAGGAAAGAAAAATTTGTTTTAAAATTAGTCCCTTAAATTTGTGAGTGTAGCGATCTAAATGTTATTTCAAACGGAAGCGTGACAGACTCGTGTTTTTTTTTTATAAATTGTATCAAAACTCTTGAGTCAATTCAACCCAAATTGTATGCATATAAAATTGTATCGCAATCGGCATATTAATTATCATAAAGCGTATGTGTTTTTGAAAATAAAAAGAATATTTAAAAAAATATATAAGCGTAGCAAACTGACAGATCGAAAAAGATCCCCATGAGATATAAGGGAGCATCTAAAGATGAAAAGAAGATACAAGATGTAATGAAAAGGTGCGAGTATCGCGGAACGTGAAATCAAAAGAAAGATATAGAATATTGAGTGGGAAAAGGAAGGAAAGATAAAAATGAAAGCGAGAAAAAAAGGATGAAAGAAGATAGAGAGAATAAAAAGAGGGAGGCGGGAGAACGAAGAAAGAAAGGAAAGAAAGATTGGTAAACGCCATGCAGGAAAAGATAAAGTGAGAAAATACATAGGAAAAAGAAAAAAGTGAGTTGAAAAATAGGAAAAGAAAAGAAACTGAAGGAGGGAAGAGAAAGATACACAAAAATTAGAGTGGAAAAGCAAAAAAATAAACTAGGAAAAGCAAAAAAAATATAGAGAAATAAAGAAAGAAAAATTGAAAACAAGAAAAAAGTAAAGAAAAATAGCAAGACAAATGGAAAAAAGAAAAGAAAAATAAGAAAAGGAAAAATAGGAAGAAGATGAAAAAGTGAAGAAAAAGAAACAAATAAAATGGAAAAAAGAAACAAAAAGATAAGTAGAGAAAAGAAATGGAAAATAATTAGGTTCTAGTTTACCGGTAAAAATAGTTACGATTAAATTACAGTTTCGCTTAAAAAATTTTTTTTTAGAAATAATATCTATATTAATACAGTGATGGTAGGACTTCTCATGTGTCTTTATCTGCGTATTTCTCGTGTCAACGTTACTTTGTTAATTACACATTTAATTATTATTTTATTTGCTATTAATCGTATATTTACTGAAATGAAAAATGTAGCAGCGCAAAAGAAAATAATTTTTTTTAAATATTAAGATAAAATAATTATGAAATTAAATCTACCAGAATGCATTTCTGTATATTTATATAAAAAAGTCAACCATTGTTATCTTTAACATGAATTGGAACAAATACATAGAAGACATCGCCAAGGCTGCTGTAAAGAAAGTGGGGGCTCTCTACTGTGCTAGAAAACTTCTCAGATTTGACAGTATCCTATATCTCTACAAAGCCACCATCCGCCCAGGCATGGAGTGTTGTTGTTACATCTGGGTTGGTGCACCATCCACTAGTGTCTCCCTCTTAGACAAAGTCCAAAAAAGAGTCTCTAATCTAATAGGTCCCTCACTATCTTCCAAGCTCCAGCCCCTGTCCCATCGCCGCAATGTTTCATCTTTGTGCTTATTTTACAAGTACTTAAATGAAATGATAAAATTGCTGCTCTGGAGCCCTCTCGATGTAAATACACTCGACCAACCCGACAATCAGCTGAATCCCGTCCATTCACTGTAGAGGTCCCCAGATGCCGGAGAGCCTTCTACTCCAATAGCTTCCTTCCTCGGGCTGCCGGCGTTTGGAACTCCCCTCCTCCGGCTCCCTGTTTCCCCGACTGTACCGACAGGCAGAAATTTAAAACTAATGTAAACAAGCATCTCGCTACACAGCTATAAATTTATGGATGACCCCCTAAACTTTCAACCTAATTCTCAGTAGCTCCTTACGTCTACAGTGGCAACTTATCTTGTTTGGGGTAGACTAAGTTAAATAATTTTTTTTAAATAGAATTACTTCAGGGACCTTCGGAATTTGGAAGCACAAAACTTTCGAATAGAAAGTCATTTCTGACCTTAAAATTCTTAGCGAATTCTCAGGTATTAAAAATTGAAAGTTTTAGAAGCTATTTACACCACTTAATTCCATAAATATAGATTACCTTAAAAAAATGAGTTATACTTTTATAAGAACTTGGCCCAATTAATAAGTTAATGACAATTAATTTCATTTTTGTTTCGCTTTTTTCACCAAATTATTTTAATGGGGTTTTGAAAATTAAATGTAATTATTTTTTAATGGGGTTTGAGAATTAAATGTAATTATTATTTTTAATGGGGTTTTGAAAATCAAATGCAATTATTATGGTATTGTTTGATCAATAAATTGTCACTAGAACTAAATTGTTATAAAACTAACGAACATTACGCAAATGTTGTTTTAATCCACCAATAAAATTGTTGGCTGTAAATAGGTTCTAAAACTTTTAGCACATGAGGATTTGCTAAGAATTTTCAAGCAAAAAATAACTTTCTATTTGACATTTTATATGCCTCTAAATTCCTTTCAATTTTTGTATGCTATTGCATTTTTGATTTCAACAAATATTCAATAAATAGTTTTTTTATATTGCATTGGCCATAACTTGTTGATCCATTAAATTTCGAATAGTGTAGAAGTGGGGAGGGTCTCTTATCTTGCCTATAGCCCCTTTCTCATAGAATAGATCTTGCTAGTCCCTATTCTATCGTTATCACCATTGAAGGTGCTCCAATCTCGTGTTCATCTTTGTCAAACATTTGCAACAAGAACTCGATTGCTACGACAACGTAAAAATGTCCCTTTCTTCCTCCGTGTGCCTAGCGCCAGGCGAAATTTCTTTGGACCGAGCTTCTTTGTAAGTTCCCGTCTATGGGACACATCACCACAGGACTGTTTCCCTGCTGATTACAACATAGCCGTCCTCAAATCCACTGTCAACAAATAGTTTTCATAACGCTCGCCACAATTAATTAAGCATCATTAACACGATTGATGTTTCCTTATCTTTCAGCTGACAATATTTCCATCACATCCACCCTCATCCTCGAGTGGCTCTTAGCTTTGATAAGTGGTGGCCCCAACAGTAAAAAAAGTGAAGAAAAACTATGAGCAAAAGAATTAAAGTACAAACAGAAGAATGGCCGATGAAAACACGATGAAAGAGGTTTAATTTGATTTGTGTAACGGTATATCAACCCTTTTGGGGTTATTTAATGCGGAAATAATATTTAATTTAAACAATTCATTGTATACGATTAATTGCACACAAATTGTCGTTTATCCATAGTTTGTAAACATTGCTGGTGCAACCATCATCTTGCGGTACAGTAATGACCGCACTAGATCTGATAGGATATGAACTCTGCATAGCTGATTGCATAGTCTGCGACGATACTCATTAGTCAAATCATGCACCTGTCGACCTGGAAATATAAAGAATAATTAAATGGAAATGAAGATGAATTAAAAATAGAAATGAAGTACTGTTTATTGAAGAATGTAACAACGAATAAAGTAATCGATAAAAGGGAATGAATTTCAGAAGAGAAAGAAACGAAAATGACCAGAATTCTGTCGAAAATAAAACGCGGGAGAATCGAGCGCAAAGCGAGAATAAAAGACGTACGAATGTTTGGAAAAAAAAGACAAAATCAGGAACTTTTGACAAAGAGAAAACGGTCAATATCTTTTAGAAAGAAAAAAGGTTCCCTAATGCGACGTTGTTCGTCAAAGGATTTGATATTTACCAAAATAGGAAGAAGCAAGCGAACAAAAGAAAGGGAAAATAGTTCTTAAGAAATGGTGCCAATAATTGTAATGTTGGAGAAGGAAGAACGAAACAAAGGTCAAGAAAGTTTTAAACAACAGACTAACAGGTTTTAAAGATGTCTAAAGTCGGAGAAAGGAATGAAAGAAATACGGATGAAATTAGAATAAGGGAGAAAAGAGGGAAGGGAAGAAAAATGCATGGAAGTTAAAGAAAAAGAGGAAAAGAAGAAAGACAGAAAGAATAAAAGAATGAATGATCACATTATGGAAGAAAGGAATTAAAATGGAAGGAATTATGTTTCGGAATGAGGATTGGTAATTTGGACTATTCGGAATACTGGTCATCTTGGATGTTATTCTCATAACGTTTCGACTGATGTAACCTCGCGGATCTACACAGAATTTCGAACTGAACACTTTATTTAATCCCTGGAGGAGATTGTTCTTGTTCTGTTAGCCACTACCGGGTAGGTTTCCTAATTAATTCTTAATGCTATTCTTAGTATCGTCTGTACTGGGGATTTAAGCGGCAAAAGAAATGGAGGAGGGGGGAACCCACATCTTCACAGGTATGCTACTAAGCGTATTTAATAACAGAGTAAGAGTAACACACCGGCGCTAACAAAAATATTACACGACAAATATGGTAAAAGCAACAATGTGAAAAAGGCATACGGTCAAATAACAAAGGAGAAGAAAAAAGAAAAACATCTTTAAAATAGTAAAAGAAAGAAGAAAGAAGGAACGAACGAACTTTGAGGAAACTAAACAAAGAAAGCGAAAAAGGGGAAGAAAGTAAGAAGAAATGACGTGAAAACTGAACACGGTGAACGCGAAAAAACGGAAAAGACTAATAGAAGGAAAAGATATGAAGAAAAAAAGAAAGGACTGAGCTTCAATCTCGTGTTCATCTTTGTAAGACATTTACAGCAAGAACTCAATTTCTTTCCAAGAAGCTCTTTATCTACACAACACATTACCATGTGAGTGCTTCTCTACAGAATATAACATAGTCGTGTTCAAATCCAATGTGAACAAATGCTTCCCAACAAAGAGAATTTCCATAAACATAGTTTTTTTTTCAGGAATGCTGCGTTGCAAATTACAACATGGTCGTCTTCAAATGCAACGTCAACAAATGCTTGTAATAAAATGTCTCCATAACTCATCCAATTGTGTTCACTCTCTTCATTTTCAATCCTCTCATAATATATTCATCATTCAACTGACAATCTATCCATCTCATTAAGCCTTATTCTCGAGTGGCTTTCAGCCTTGATAAGTGGAGGACTCGTAAGTAAATAAAAAAGAAAGTCAAAGGTAAAAAGGGGTAAGACACAAGAAAATAAAAGAGAAAGAAGGATGAAAGGGAAACGGGTCATCTAAATAAATAAATGCGGAAGTTTTCTTCATTAATCACAACCCTATTACCATCAAAACGGTTAACTGTTATTTCAATCAATAATGCACTATAGTCTTTTGAAATACTGTATATATAGTAAAAGACAAACGCCCAAACACGGCTGTTTATGTACATAATTTGCATAACTATTTTGTAAACAGTTCATGATAAATCAATGTTTTGTGTTAGTCGGTTGTAATTAGTTTAGTTTATTTTTCTGTATATATGAAATAGTTTTGTCCATATTAACAGTAATTAATTAAAGTTATTTAATTATCAAAACCATGTTCATTATTTCTCAAAAGTGGTGCGTAACTATTAATCGTTCATAACTTAATTTGCATATCTATATCTTTTAAACAAGGTCAGTGTTATTCTTTCTGTCTCACTATATACGCAATAGTTTGTCGATAATTTAATCGCAATTAATTCAAATAATTTGAAAACAAAGTATGAATTACCGAAATGTGTTCCGACTTATAAAGAAGACTATACACACACACACACACACACACACACACACACACACACACTAACATACACCTACAATAACCGCCTCCTTCATTACAAGGGGAATAAATTCTTGTACAAATTATTTATATGTAATTCTCATTCGCCCACTCCACAACATTCGACAAGCAAAACAGGTGTTTGAAACACACATTTATTTTTAAAACTTAGCTAATTATCCTTTTATATACCTTATTTTAAAGCGTAGTTTTCCCTAGACAAACAGGATTGTTAACTTATAGTTTGACATTATTCCTGACACAATTCTATTAGTAAGTGAAACATATTTTTATAACTAAATACCCCTGAATTCGCTTTAAAAATGTGTTTTTTATTTATTTTAAGTATTTAATTTTTGTACTTTTTATATTTTCCGTGAAAAAACTTTGAGAAGACCTAATTAAATGGCTTTCTTGTAAAGTATAATCAAGAGTATCAATAGTTTTTTGTTAAAAATATTAATATTTTGTTTACAATATTAATATTTTGTTTACAATATTAATATTTTGTTTACAATATTAATATTTTGTTTACAATATTAACGGTTAAACCCATTTATTTCACTATTCTCATCAACAAATGTTTAGTAGTTTCCCCTCACTGATCTCTCAAAATTAGAAAGACAAAAATTCATATTTTGATATTACTGTAGATTAACACCTTCCCCTAAATCATTCCTCCCTAAAATATTAAAATGAGATTCGACTTTTTAGGCGATTACATGTGAAGACTCTGGAAAAAGAAGAAAAGATATCATTTTAGAATTTACGGTGGGGATCAGTTTCGTATATAAATTTAACATAAAATGATCCCTCATTTCCGGGCGATACTAGCATTTTTAATAATCGCCCACCAAAAGTATAATCTCATTTTTATAGGAGGCGAGTGATTCACATGAGGCTGTTAATCTACAAATTTGCCGAAGTTTGTTGGTAAAAGAATGGAATTCTCTGAGTAAAAACATATGTTTAACTCGACGCCCCCTCAATTAATTGCTGCCCGGAGGGTACGTAGGTTTTTGCTAGTATATGGATAAAGAGTGTCAATGCTGACATTGAAGTTTTAACTTGAACCGCTTGATAATAAAATGGGCAACCGCCATTTACTAAAAATAGATATCGTGCTATTGATTCGGTGTGTTTATTTCGATTTTGACTATTTTTAAACCATGTATTAAAGGGATGTGCAACCTGTTCCGGGACGATTTAGTACAATTAATACTTCTTAGTAACTATATGTATAGTGTGTATTAACTGATAAGTATCGTTAAACCGTTTTCCCTCATTTTTTTCAGTTTACAATTTTCTATCTATATTGTCCATTCAGTGTTCCTTCTTTCGTGTTGATTCACATATGTTTCTTCTTCGTCTGTGTATAGTTTTCTGTATTTGTTGTCCGTTTATCTATTGCAGTATTTCTTGTCCAGTCAAATTGTTTCTGTCTTTCTTCGATATGCAGAATGTATATGTGCTCGATCTGAGGCTCTTTTCGGTTGAAATGGTTGACTTTTCTTTATCATACTCTATAATGATTAAGAAAGAAAGAAAAGAGATGGGATCTGTACGGAAAAATGAAAGATGGGTGTTCGCCTATCTTACCCGTTCCAAACATATTTTTTATTATTTAACCGTACAGATGTGTGTTTTTTTTTAAATTGTCAAAAAAGGAAATAAAAGTTTTCAAGGAAAAGAGGATAGAAGAGGTACATGAATAAAGGGTGTAAACTTACAAAAGAGAAAGAAAAGGAAACAAGGAAATTTTACAGAACAACGACGAAAGAAAGGAATATTTCAACGAACAACAAAAAAGAAAGAAAGAAACAGTGACTTAAACGGACACAACAGAAAACGAAACTTAGTAACGGACAAAAAAGACGGAAAAAATAGAGAACTGTAAAGAAAGATTTAAATGAGCAAGAGATAGGATGAAAGAGAAAAATCTTAATGGAAAAAAAGATAAAGAAAAACAGGAAAGACTTGAATAGACAAAAAAAGAAAGAAAGATTTTGAACAGAGTAAAATTAGATTTGGAAAAGAAGAAAATCGAAAATCTTTTCAAAAACAGAAAAATGAAAAAAGTGCATGGAAAGAAAAAATAAGTTTCGAATGAAAAAAAAAAGAATTGAAAATAAATAATTGGAAAGAAAGAGAAAAGTCTTAAATAAATTAGTAAAGTAAAAACTGTCGGATATTTGGGGGTGCCGGGTCAGGGGTTGGGGTGGTAGTAGCCAGACTTCACAAAGATGGAGCGGGTCGAGGCGCTAATTAGTGTTGCTTTAAACCTTGGCCAACGTCTTCGTCGTGTTCTTCGTGTTCTTCCGTCTTTCCCGTTCCCATCACAGCTCTTCTGTCCAACTAGATTAATCAAAGGTATTGGCATCCTCTCAAACATCGATCTCTGGGCTGGTCCGAGTTGTGCCCGCGTCCTCTACCAGCTCCACCCCATCATAGCGCTGACCCCTAGTTAAAAGGAAGGAAAAAGAAAACAACTCTAAACATAGACCCCCGGGGGATCATCAGAATCGGTGTCTGAGTAATGGTCAGTCAAGAGACAGTGTTGTTTGAAAAGGGGTCTCAAAGACCCACCAATGGACTAAAACTATCCTACCTAACCCTTGCATTTTATTAAAAAAATACATAGCCCAAAACAGACTCATTGCAAGCTGTAAAACCTGCACTCTTGGCTCGGTAAGCCGGGTGCAATTTCCGTCGAGGTCACTGTATGCATGGAAAGGTATGAACCCATCCCTCTTCAACTTTACCAGTCGTAGGCGATTAAAACTAGATAATTAAGTGTTGGCAGAACAACTAGTTTTGACTAAAAATTGTGATATAAGATCGATCCTTCGAGAAGATCACTAGGTGTGGAAGAAATAATGTTAAATCGTAAGACGAGAACTGGGAGATACAAAAGGCGCTGATTGGATGAACAAGATCACATATGATGAGAGAGGTGCATTTTGAATTAGTTAGCATTTAAGTAAAGGCAGTTGTTAATATAAACCACAAGCAACCAGATGGCCGGGTGAAGATGTCCTTCAACATGATCACCGTTGCAAAAGAAAATGGTAATTCCCAAAGTCCTAGAAATGGATGACGCATTCAAACCGGCCGGTGATTTTGTGGAATTAGATAAAATCATGTCTGTTGTCCATTAAATTGTTTCGTACTTTACGGTTTAGGTAGTTCCCATAGATTTAAAAGTATCACAACAGTATTCAATAAACGTTCAGGGACAAGGTTGATGTTTATTCCCTAAATGCTTAAATCCGCTATCATAAGTAACCACTTATTTATTTCCAGATTGTAAATTATTCCTTTCTTCCTACGGATTATTCGTTGAGCGTAATTCAAGACAGAAAGTCAAGTAAAAATATTAAATTTTAGTAAATTATTCAAATTAATTGAGTTTTTTCATCATTCTTTTCTATATAATAATACACTTAAGCAATTACGTACGTATTTTTTTTTTAGATGGGATCACCCGATCGCCAAAGATGCAATGTAAATAAAAGAGCATTTTTTTATTTCATCTGATGACACTGTTGTGGCGAACGTGAAACTCGAACTAAAAAAACACTTTATTGGCCTTTGGGCTAGGATCAAAGTGTAATATCTGTTCTGTCCAAAGATTGTACAATAATATTGTTGGATCTGTGCTCGCATCGGGCGTCCATAGAATGGAAATACGTCACAAACTCTTACACGTGTTTTTCGGATAGACCTGCATAGATAAATATATTCGGCAACTACATTAACCAGAGTACTTACATAATTATGTGACAGTTTTAACAAAAGTGGTACAATAATATCGTGGGGTCTGCAATCACGCCGGATGTCTATAGAATGCACGTCAGTAATTTGCAATAGATGAAAGATACAATTGTGGAATTTCCACATGTCTCACTAGTTATTATTATTAGTAGTATTTATTAGTAGTATTGTTTTTGTTATTATTAATTATTACTAAATGATTTGAATTGATAAAAATTATCTGTTAAATTATTTTAATTTGCGAATTTATTTAAATATGAACAAAACATTACTAAATCATCTATTTGTTAAGTATTTAACGCTGTTGATATGACGTAATCATGTGTTAACTAAACTATTATACAATATCTTGTGCCTCTGTAAGTGTAGCTTTCTTTTAAACGTAACTTAGATGAATAAATATTGAATGATTTTTTTTATTTAATATCAATTGCATATTTAATGAAGCCAAACATAAAATGAAGAAGAACTAAAAAGAATATTTAAAAATCCTATTGAAACACTGTAAACATAATTAGCTTCTTATCACCTAAAATTGAACGCACGTTTTTATTCGTTTTGGCTGTATTGTTGAATGCTACTTCAAAGAAACGTTTTATTATCTCTATATAAACGAAACTATAAGACAAGCGCGTGTTTCTCGTCGATAGTAACTTTGATGAATATGCGTTGAACTGGCTTTTTAGTTACTAATAATCAAATATTTATTGAAAACAAAATCCTATTTAAAAAGGCTATATTTAGAATTACAGCTAGTATATTAATCATTACTTACGTTTAAAATATTTAAATGTTGTTTGTAATTTTGACATTTAACTTTTGCTCGGTCTGTTAGCTTGACTTGATCCTTGTTTAAGGGCAACTGCACCATATTCACAAATGCACTTGGGAAATGTATGAATCCAGATTTCCTCTCCCAGATATGGATTAAATAGAAGTGTGGTTGTGTCACCAATCTATGAGAAGGAAAACTCCGAAATATTCTTTTTTGGTTATCGTGCTGGACACTGTCCTTCATAATTCACTCAAGCAATACCGATTCATAAGTGGCGCGGTTGATTATTGCGAAATCCTTGTTTCAGTATAGACTCCCCGCACGGACACCCACCCGAGGATATCCATTGTCTATCGAGAATAAACAGAGGATCTCTGATAATAAAATCACTATCATTTTGCGATAGACAAGCGTTCAGCGTATATATACACTCACACCCAACCAGAGAAAAAATACTTTCATCCGCCAGCCTTCTGTGCTGTAACTTCTTATTTCGGCGAATCTGACAATTTCTTGTTTCCAAAACAGACAAATCTAAAAGCGTAACAGATGAAGACTCCCAAGAGTGTTGGAAACGGTCCCCAAAAGTAGTTTGAAACAACAACACCTTCATACGTGCACGTTGCTGTCCAAAATGAACTGTTTCGTCGGAGAGAGGAGTTGATTGTGTATCAAGTTCTTCATAAATACCACATCAATCGTGTGTATGATAAGCTGTGTCTTTGTGTGCAGCTAGAAACTATTGATCAAATTTCAACTAAATCATGACACGCCGATAGTCCAACAAAGTGTTATAAGCGATAGACCGATGTCATTTCGAATTTTAAAGAAAACCTGGTTTGCCAGTGAAATTCAACCAGATTATTTACATATATCGAATTGATACACACTTGGGAATAAACTGTGAAAATTTAAACAAATTCGAGCGAGAAATATGAAAGTTATTCGGAAACAATTAATATTCCATTTCACTAAATTAGTGTAACACGTTTTTCTATTTGCATTATTTAACCATATCTCGAAGAATATTTTGTCTCAGCAGCGAAACACGGTGAAATTGAATTAATCAACAATGAAATATATTTTCGACAACATTTTAATATATATATATATATATTATTATTATTATTATTATTATTATTATTATTATTATTATTATTATTATCATCAAAGTATGTTAAAAAGAAACCATAAAGTGCTCGATCCTAAGATTTGCCAGAGTTAATATGCATATTATTAATTTAAAAACTATACAGTATAGTTTCTGTAGATGGGTCATGGTTTCATTGATACGGACAAGAGATTACTATTAATAAAAGTTACATCAGGCACAAACTCCCCAAAAGAAGAGACATGCGTCGGAATGACACAAGAGACATTCAAACAGAGACTCTACATCCACAATAATACCTTAAGATAACCGGACAAACGGGGTATCACCTACCTAGCAACTAGTATTTGGGGCCTCAAAAATTCCAACACACTCTACGAAATTAAATGGAGAGTCATTGCAAATAAATCCTATGATCCCGTTTCCCAAAATTGTCCACTATGCACCATAGAAAAACTTAGAATCATACAAGCTACTCATCCATAAATTGCATCTGAAGTTTTCAAATTGTGACACCAGAAATGACATTTGCCACCAACTAAATGGCCTAATAACGGAAACATTTAACACATTGAAAATCATTAACCTCCTCCTCAAACAATTATATATAGATCTCACACACACACCTATCATATGGTAAGACACAGAATCCATCCAATTAAATCACATCACCTTAATCATTATAATAAATTATTAAATTACATTATTGTATTATATATATTTTATAATCCCTCATATTCCTCAGAAGAATTATCATATACATTACCACCAAATCTTTTCACTAACCCTAACCCTAAATAAAACTTACAGCCACTTTTCACTAAAGCCAAACAAAACATACATAAAAAATAAATGTATATTTCAAAATATATGTGTCTATATTATATAATTTAATAAAATATTTAAATATATAAAATTATAACTAACTATATAAATAACTAGAAATATATTTGTAAAGTACGCTTAAACAAACTAAAATTATATATATGATAAATGATTTAATCTCAACTAATATACACAGGTCTTCAGGAAGATATATATAAAATAACACATAAACATGATAACCCATTAACCCCACATGACCGTATACAAAACCACTATATAAATGCAAAGCATTCCAAGTGTATGTTAAATCAACAAAGACCTATTCATCGTTAATTAAATATCATTTAGGCTGGCAGTTTATTCTTAAAAAGATTTCACCAGTCATAAACTCTGCCTTCACAATTAAGCCTAACGACATCAAAACCCGCACGTTTAAGTAATTAATAAATCTATAATAATCTCTAATGTACTCAAGCATGAACACCCTCGAAAGATAAATAAAAATAATATATGAATCCTTAAATAAGATAAATACACGCTAAATACAGAATTATAGCAGACGACCACATAAACACATAAATCTTGACTCCATAAAATACGAAATAAAAGCGCACACCGGTCAATTATAAGTAATTAACACTTTAAGGCCTTACCTCTAATTCAAAACACATAAAATAAACAAATAACCTACGTAATAGACAATATTAAGTTGTAATTAAATAATATAACGCTGTAAGTAAATGATAAAACCCGAAATAATCATTATAGACAGCCCCTGTAAACAAGGAATTTCTCCCAGATAGGAGCAGCTAAAACTAAGACACCGCTCGCTCACAAACGCTGCGCAAGGCAAACAGTAATATCCTGTCCGTATCAATGAAACTCGGGTGTTATATACAGAAACTGTGATGTATAGTATTTTAATATATATATATATATATATATATATATATATATATATATATATATATATATATATATATATATATATATATATATATATAAAAGAGTAATTCATGTGTTTTCAATTGTTAAAAGATTAAAATGGAAGATTTGTTTATAAAGAAATTGAAATTCATTGTACTTAATTAAATTTCGTTTGATTTTAGGCTATTTTATTTCTGATTTTAATTTAAAAAATAATTTAATGTGTAATTATTGAAGTTACGTTTACGCGACGAATACGTGATTTTATTAATATAGAGATTCTGCAACTTTGCTGAACACCATTCGAGTCTTTATCAGAAGTTATATCTGATTCATTATTTTAAATAGTATTTGGCGTAGCCATATTTATTTTTATTGAGCGCGAACAGCCAATCAAAATTCATCTTTTGTATAAATTCACATTCATAAAATTAAGAAAATAAAACTAAAACAAAATTTTAAAGATAAAATATTTGTTGGATGTTCACTGAATTTCGTTTCAATTTTTCAGAATAGCATAATCGATTAAGCGTCATTTGTTTTAATCGATTATGCCATTTGTTTAATTACTTGCTCAATTTTATTATGTAAGTTTAACGTCAACTGATCCTTCTGATTTTGATATTTCCCGTTGATATTTTAACCGACCGCTAAATTTGTATTTCACATTTTAGGTGTGGGGTTCGTCTTGTACATGTCCGCCATATATTGTTTTTACACAAACTCAAATTTTCTCGTAATCTAAATTGCAAAAAATTAAAATAAATGGATGAGTGAAAAATAATAAAGTGGTGATTCTATAATCGCTTTTTTAATTGCTACTAAAAAAATAGAACAATTCAACAAAGTAAAAGGTAATTGAAAATAATTAAGCATAAAATATAAAACTAATTTAAATAAATGTATAGTTGCTCTTATTTACTTGCCTCCCCAAGTTTATGTCAAGAAAGATTTATCCTTCGCTGACTGAGGATAGAAAAGACCGAGACTAGCAACATCACGTCTGTGAGAGAGAGAAGGTGCAGAGAAGAAAAAGGGTGGGGGCATTTGGCTAATCAAATTACATATACGTTTCGATAAAATGAATCGGGAGAAGTACAACTCGTTATTCGTACATTTCAAATTTAATCACAAATTTAAGAATATTCTTAAGCTGCAAGAGGTATCGTGACATAACATCATGTCGAACAAGTTTGACAAAAAAACGTTCATAGTTTTAACGCTGAAAATTTACCTCTGGCTCATTTAAGCGCGCATTCAAAATGTATACAGGCGATTTGAATAGAAATGCAGTTTTGACGATCGGATTTACCGTGATACTGCAATGAAGTGTTAAGATAAGTCCGATTTAAATATTTATTATGTTTATATATGTATTTATTTTTTCAATTGAAACTATACATTCATTTGATCTTCCATCGATACCTTCGGTTTCACGGAAACACTGGAAACTCAACCTTCTTAACTAAAAGTAGTGAATGTAACTGCATCTTCAGTCAAACATTGACTGAATAATAAATATAGGATATATATGCTCTTACACAACTAATTGAGAACCTTGGTTATTTCTCCTATAACACTAAATTTCACACACTCACACACACATATATATATATATAAATATTTTTTTTTATTTATTTATTTTATACGTACATATATATGGCCCCATGGTAAAACGCTGGACATCAATATCAAAGGTTCGACACCTGCCTAAGTTAGCCGTTCTGATGACGGCTGTGAGCCAGAAACACGTGTCCATGGATTACTTTTATGTACGTATAAAATAAATTTTAAACATATATTAACGAAAACTACGTTCTATAAGAGTTTAGAGCGACTAATAATGCAATTTTCTGCATCTTAATCACTTAGGAAGTGAGACAATCGAAGTAGTAGTGAGCAACAAAAAACAACGAACGTTGCAATTACCAATAAAATAATTACATAAAAATACATTATATATATATATATATATATATATATATATATATATATATATATATATATATATATATAATGTGTGTGTGTAATGCTCCTTATTTGCAATTATATCAAGTGTTTCGGTGCAGCTGTTAAAGTATGTCTACCATCTGTGGCTGATTCCACGCCGAATGGAAGTCTTGTACGGAGTTAATCGGCTAGAATTAAACGCCGCTCTGTGTTAAACAGAGAGATGAAATCGACAAAACTTTCTCTTCATTCAAGCAGAAAAGACTTGAGAAGCTGAAGGACTTTACAAACAGAACGAAATCTGGTGAGATTTGCCTCTAGAATCAAAAGAAGGAGGCTGTTTGACCTTGGAAGATTGGTATCCAGCACGGTAGCCTTGAATCGAAATCGAAACCGTTCAATATTTAATCATTTTTAGCTGTCTCTTATTCACTTATTAATTCCAAAACTACTTCACCCGATTTAAAATGAAACTTCCTTGAAATGCCGGGTGTATCATGGGAGTAAGTGTAAATGTTAATACTGTTTCTGCTACTATTACTGCTAATTCTAAATACAACACTATTAGGCTTCAAAACTACTGGTCAAAACTGTACCAAATTTTTCCTGAAACACCATTGTTATAAGATGATTAAGATATACTGCCGCTACTGAGAACATCACTGCTTATATTTTATCGCATATGCGCGATACGGCAGTGGTGAAGTGGATGCCGACATAGACGGATGACCTGGTAGTGCCAAGTTCGAATCTAGTCGGTTCTATATCATCACTTTCATTTATGGATGTGGGAAACCTTCACGTGGCTCTTCCTGTAAAACCTGCTTCTGAGAAAGAATTTGGGAAACAATGCCAACAACTGAATTGAGCCGGTCAAAAAGAGCTGTAACATGCTGATACATGCGAATTTATTTGACTTGATAACATCCACAAAATGTATTATGCACATCCGAAGTATGTAACATTATGTATCAATCATTAGTAATGTGTTTTAGTGTCTCTCTCTCTCTCTTTCTCTCTCTCTCTCTCTCTCTCCCTCTCTCTCTCTCTTTCTCTCTCTCTCTCATATGCCTTCTTTGCAACATAAAATACCTTTGCAGGACCGGTAAAACTTGCTGCCTTGAGGTTCGTAATCGTCATCAATGACCCTGGGAATATATCTAAAAAAAATCTATAACATAAATGCGTTTATTCTGTTCTTTTGTCTGCGGATGCAGTTAAAAATGAAGCCCTATCCAAAGATTAAACACCACTTTCCTCGAGTAAAATGTTCATGAGGAATCCAATGATGGTATTATTCATGTATTAGAGGGTTTTTTTTCCAGAAATATCGTGAGGTTCGCTTTCGGGTCAGATATTCATAAACAACAAACGACTGTGTATTATTTGGCGTACTATTCTCATCTTGGTGGTTATATTCACAACGTTTTGACCGATGTAACCGCCAACCTTCTTAATGTGCAACTTTTCCAACTTGGAAAACTTCGAGCCCAATTTGTGAATCTTTGTGTCGAAATCGGAAATCTATACGGAATTTCGAGCTGAGCCCTTTAGTTATTATACGGGCGTAGATTGTTCTCATTTCATGAGTTCCCAAGTTCGAAAAGATTCACCTGAAGAAGGTAGGTGGGTACATCGGCCGAAACGTTATGAGAATAACAACCAATATGAGAATAGTAGTCCGAATAACACAATTACTGCAAATTATCAATCTACGTATTTTCGAAAACAAAAACCACTTCATTTATGACTTGAAAAATATAAATAATTACTACAAATGCTAATAAGGGTTCAGGCTGAAGGCAGATGTACACAGGGTTTCTCATTCGTTCCGGGATAACGTGGGGTTTTCCGCTAGTAATTAATAAATAATGGAGTCAATTTGAATAAATTTGGCTCCTCATATCTTTTTTCAGCTACCATTCATCAGAGTATCGTTTTAATTTAAGTATGATTTATTTATTTATTTGTTTGTTATGCCTCCTTGGGCATCCCCTCTTTAACTATCTTCTCAATTCAACTGTTAAAAGAAATCAAACTCTTAGTACAATATCGATATCCAGATCAAATTCTGTAAAATATTTCATTTGATAACTCCCAAAAGTGCCCCCTCAATGTCTCCATCCTACCACTTTCTCTGAATTCATCCAACCTCATCTTAAACTGATCCACGCTATTGCTTTCCTTAATCTGATCTGGCAACTTATTCCAAAAACATATTACTCTGTGAGCAAAATAACTTAACTGGTTAACAGATCTGGTTTTTGAAAACTACCTTGACAATAACCTTCTAGATCTAGGAGAAATACTAAAAAATGCCCACCATAGTTAGAAATGCCATTTATTATCTTGAAAGTCTCAATCATATCACCTCTCATTCTTCTCTCTAGCAAAGTAGTCATTCCCAATTTGTCCAATCTCTCTCTGTAACTGCATTCCTTTACTTTACTTATTAGTTTTGTCACCCTTCTTTGTACGCCTTCTAGTTTCAATATTACATTCCAATTTCCATATCTAGTCGCTGGAGCCCAGGCCTGGGTGCAGTATTCTATATGAGGTCTTATTAGAGCTTTATATATGCTTAACACAACATTTGTCTCTCTCGAAATAATATTCCTAACCATCCACCCGATCATTCTATTTGCCCTCGATACAATGGTCAAAATATGATTATTTGCCTTAAATGTATTATCAAACCCCACTGCCAAATCACACTCTCTATCTATTTCTTTGATTTCTCTGTTTAGTACATATGCAACTCCAACATTCCTGGATCCTACATGTAGTACTTTACATTTGTCTAGGTTAAATCCGAATTTCACAATGTTCTCCCAATATGATAATTTATTTAGATCCATCTGTGTTATTTCCTTTGATAACGGTCTCATAAGTAGTTTAACATCATCAGAAAGCAGTTCTATTTCTGAATTTATATTATAAGGTAAGTCATTTATGAATATCAAAAACAACAAAGGGCCTAATACTGAACCCTGCGGAACACCGGAGGGTATGTACTGTGATTCAGAATAATTGTTTCCAACCTTTACCTTCATAGTTCTAGCCTTCAAAAACTCCCTCACAATATTTACCATTTTGTCAGTAATACCAAAACTTTTCATTTTCACTGGTAAACGATAATGAGATACCGTATCAAATGATGATGATAATAAGAAGAAGATGATGAAAAAAGAGGAGAAAAATAAGAAAAAATACTTATACGTTCATAAACTATTGTATAACATTACGTCAAATTGTGTATAAAAAACCCTTGGAATGCTAGAATAATAAAACTAAAAATATTAATTACAATGTATTAAAATCATGACAGCTTTCAACAGAAGCCAGAATAAACACCTCTTTTTTGCGGCTTTTAGGTTAATATTTAGAATGTTCCTAACAAATAGAAAGAAACAAAATTATTTTAATCTACATAACGAAGTTGTCGAAATGAAAATATAAATCATTATTATATTTTTTCTTAATATTATTATTTCTCTTGTTCTTCTTGTCCTCTTGTTCTTGTTCTTCTTCTTCTTCTTCTTCTTCTTCTTATTATTATTATTATTATTATTATTATTATTTATCTCATTACTTTTCTTTATCTTCTTACTTTTATTATTATTATTTACTCACTTGTAGTTCTCACACATGTTATCATCAGTGATTGCTCACTGATAATAACCGGTGGTGTTCCCTGGAGTCTGAGTGGCAAGTCTCCCCAGATTTCCAATAATCATTGCAAATGCTGCTTTTATTGTTTTTTTAGTATTAGCGATAGTAGCCCCCGTGATACACCTGGTATCGCAAGGATGCTTCATGACTAATTTGGAGCCATTGTGCCATATAGGTGTGTAGCCTGACGGACATATCAAGTGGTCAATTATAACATGGATTGCATTAAATGTATAATCTTAAGATCATATTCAATTGCACTTACATTCAAAACGTTTCGACCGCTCCATTCTTCAGCCTTCTGAAATGGAGTGTACATGTTTTGGAGTGTTATCCTCATCAAGCTTTTTTAATCATTTGATTTCGACCGCTGTACACTTCGGCCTTAATAGCTTATGTATTTTGCTATTTAGATAATGTTCTTGTTTCGGGCTGCTATGTTCATTGTTATTTTGATATTCACAGCTTTTAAAACGCTGTATTCCCAGCCTTCTGCTATCGTAATATTCGCGACGTTTGGGCCTCTGTACACTACGGCCTTCTCCGGGTCAGTGTTGCTGCAGTCAGAAACTCCTAGGAATTTTGAACTGAATCGTTTTGTTTCAGCTATAGGTTCTGTTCGAAGTTCCTGAAAGGTTTACCACTACGGGAAATAGCACCTTAAGAAGGTCAGAGAATAAGGCTTTCCAGTGCAGGAAACTGTTGTACAAGGAGAGGGCGTTAACTGATTTCAGGGCAACTATTTCTATTTTCGCCTCGTCTTCATCCTCTCTCCCTCCCCGGATGCATACTGACAAACGAAGGCCGGATATGCACCAACCCCTTACAAATCCTTAAGTAGAAACAAGCTACTTAAAGTAACTCATCGTATAGAAGAGCGAATTCAATGAGGCCGTGAAAATTCCGATGGGATTGCAATTGAAGGGGGAAATAATCTGTGCAACGTGTTGTGGGGAAAAGAGAGAGGCTGAGAATGAAGAAACGGCGGGGGGGGGGCATACTGTTGAAGATTAGGGAACAATTTATTGACTGTTTCATTCCACCTATTGATCTATATCTATATATCGACCTATATATATAATCTGGAGGTGCGTAACTGTCCTAACGAATACCGCCGCGGTCTTAAGAATCTGATGAGTAATTATCACGCTCAGTTGGATGGATACGTGTCAGAAGATGATAAAGTTAGTGACGTCACAAGGACAGATGACAAATGACCAGATAAAAGAGAGTACGGATAGTCATCCCTCGTGGTTGTTGGTATGATTTATTTGTGATTCTCTCTTTCTCTCTTTATTTCTTTCTCTTTTTCAAGAATATATATATATATGTGTGTGTGTGTGTGTGTGTGTGTGTATTTAGGTAACATATTTTCATTTAGGCAAACATTATAAAATAAGACGGAGTGTTTTTGCTATGAGACTTTTTGTATTTTTCAATTTTCCGAATGGTCCATTTAGCGTTTTGATCAAATTGGTGTATGTATGTTCCGTGGGTTTCCTGTTCCATTTTCTTTCCTATTTCACAGATACTTTCGATTTGATTTGTCAAATCATCTTCAGGCGGTGTTAATGTTGGTGTCTTTAAAAATATCTTTACTGTTGAGTTTTTATTAGTATTATAACCGCTAGTAATTTACAACTTAAAAAAGAACGTCTATAATATTGAGATTTAACATGAGAGCGTGATTACGCTCTAGGAGCGTGTAAGATTCAAAAGTTTGATTGCTTAACCGCTAAGAATTTAATTACGTTCTAAGCGCGTTCAAGATTAAAACGTATAGTTGCTTCATGGCTAACTTTTTAATCTTGCACGCTCTTAGAATGTAACCACGCTCTTAGAACGTAACTACGCTCTTAGAACGTAACCACGCTCTTAGAACGTAACCACGCTCTTAGAACGTAACTACGCTCTTAGAACGTAACCACGCTCTTAGAACGTAACTACGCTCTTAGAACGTAACCACGCTCTTAGAACGTAACCACGCTCTTAGAACGTAACTACGCTCTTAGAACGTAACCACGCTCTTAGAACGTAACCACGCTCTTAGAACGTAACTACGCTCTTAGAACGTAACCACGCTCTTAGAACGTAACCACGCTCTTAGAACGTAACCACGCTCTTAGAACGTAACTACGCTCTTAGAACGTAACCACGCTCTTAGAACGTAACCACGCTCTTAGAACGTAACTACGCTCTTAGAACGTAACCACGCTCTTAGAACGTAACTACGCTCTTAGAACGTAACCACGCTCTTAGAACGTAACTACGCTCTTAGAACGTAACCACGCTCTTAGAACGTAACTACGCTCTTAGAACGTAACCACGCTCTTAGAACGTAACTACGCTCTTAGAACGTAACCACGCTCTTAGAACGTAACCACGCTCTTAGAACGTAACTACGCTCTTAGAACGTAACTACCTCTTAGAACGTAACTACCTCTTAGAACGTAACCACGCTCTTAGAACGTAACTACGCTCTTAGAACGTAACTACGCTCTTAGAACGTAACTACCTCTTAAACGTAACCACGCTCTTAGAACGTAACTACGCTCTTAGAACGTAACTACCTCTTAGAACGTAACTACGCTCTTAGAACGTAACTACCTCTTAGAACGTAACCACGCTCTTAGAACGTAACTACGCTCTTAGAACGTAACTACCTCTTAGAACGTAACCACGCTCTTATGTAATATCTCAATATTATAGACGCTTTTTGTTGAGTTGTAAATTACTAGCCACTATGTTAAAATTAACTCAACAGTAAATACATATTTGTAGAGACACCAAGACTAACACAGCTTGAAGATGATTTGACGAATAAAATCGGAAGTACTCGCGAAAAAGGAAAGAAAATGGTACAAGACACTCACAGAAGTTACATACACCAATTTTAGCGAAACACTAGATGGACCATTCGAAAACAATTTTTTTAAATTTTAAAGTCTTTTCAAGCAAAAACACTCCGTGTTATTTAATAATGTAGAGAGAGAGAGAGAGAGAGAGAGAGTTAGAATCAGAGTTGTGCTTGTGTAAATTGAAGTATGTGTATAATTGATTAAGTTTCCTAAATGTTGCTCGATCTAAGAAACTTGATGGATCATACGCCAAAATGCTACATGTCGCCTACACCATATACATATATGTAATAAATAAAATGATCTACAATTGTTCAATGTCGATTTTGACGCTGGCTGGACATGTTTTGTGACACTACAAATCTGCTGTTACCCCTCCTCTGAGATCAAGCGACGGGCTGGAAGGCCTCATAGTGCGATCAAGATTCTTTTGGAGATTGGAGCTTCTAGCCGCAACGACTGAATGAGCCTTATGGCCAACAAACTTCGTGTATGTTTCACAATCAATTGATGGATGACTCAAGACAAGAGCAGAATAAATTGAAAATGGTATTATTTGCTTTAGTCGGCAAACGTAAAACACGGAGATGCCTCGCCGAGAGTACCAACTACAAATCTGAAGTTATGGCGAGGTTTACGATGAAACTCAGAAAGGACAACGAAACACCAACCACCTCAATGTTCTCCAACTACGTAACAGTCCCATAATTCTCGCCACCCTTTGATTAAAATACGATAGGATCGAGGACCTTATAGATGTGAACTACAAACACATGACTTAACTTTAAACAGGTGTTGTACTTTTTTTACATGTAGATATAAACACGTTCTGCATGAAAGGAGAAAGACGTGAAACGGGGACACATTTCACCCAAACAGGGAATTGTACATCGTCGCCTTTATAACAATTTAATTCTAGCTTCTCCTCTGTTACGTCACTAAGTTATTTACTTCCGACTGCAGCAAGATGTGACACAAGGCCTGAAGTTTGCGGAAGCATGCTCCTCTACTGGGAGGACTAGTCGTGTACAAAAATAGCCGAGAACGGACCCTGTAGGGGCGTCTCAGGGGATCGGAAATAATTCCCCCCCTTACCCTCCGAAAGAGGATGTGATGGCCTAGAAGAGTATATTTCCTAGGACCGAGTCAACCAACTGGGGTTTTAGGTCAGTCTCTAGGTTGTCAGAATAGTTACCAATGACAGATTTTACGTTTATATAAAAATACTGACCGGAATCAGTTACGTTTATCATATTCAATACCCGCTCTACGTTTTATCAATAACCTAGTGGACAGAATGGGCTGTGTTCTCAGTTCACGGGGTACTTTAATCATACGTATGCGTAGAGGGTATCTGATGATCATAGATTTGTTTCCGGCAGGGGAAAAAAGTATTATTACGTATTCATAAAGTATGTTGAATTTTAAACGTCGGACAATCCTTGAACGCACACACTGTGTATATGTCTATTTGTGCATTCCACTTCCGGTGTGTGTAAGTGCGCGTTTTTATGGAAGGGGGGGGGGGGAGGGTCGGATAATAATAATACCTGATCAAGGTGTCCTGGACATGATTCGGCCTGGCTTAGTATCCCATTTCACCTGTACCCACCTGAGTTCCTGCCTTCCTCTTACTCATTCCCTTCACGCCCGTTACTCTCGTTACATACGCTCAACTATGTATCTCGGTTTTAAAAGATTATCCAGCAAAGGGGGACAGGTTTTCGCGTCATCGTCCGGAGGAGCAGCTGGTCAACACGGAAAAGGCTCTTAACAATCCGTCTCTTGTCTTCTCACGCGATGCGATTGTTGGTGTGGCGGGGAATGGCCTGGCTAGCGGGAGGGCAAGTAAGGGGGGAAGCGTTTTGTATTTACTTTTCTACTCCCACCACTCCCACCGTTCATCGGCTGATGTTATTTCTTGACAACTAACCAATAGATTGGATACTAATGATTTTGTCTTTCTTTGTTTTGTTTTTTTATATTTTTTTTAATTCATAACTCAGACTATGAAATCGGCAACTCGAGTTCGAATCTCATCGAGTTTTGTCGCGTTCGCACACACAGCAAATATGTCCGCTTATAGACACGGTAAATATTAGTTATATTTCAAACAAACGTGACCTGCAAATAGGCTTTGGTCTCGCGGGTGTCTTAGTCCCGTCAACTGCCAACCTTTAAAGTTAGGAAAGATACTCAAGTCAAAGGTGGGCATTTCTTATGGAACCAGGCTTCCACTGAATTGTTTCCATAAGTAAAATACAAAATGAAGAGAAATAAAAATGTGTTGATCTTATCATCATTGACCCCTCCCTTTCAGTTTGATGATAACTTCCTTTATTTATATACGAACGTGGCGTTGTTGGCCTAATGGACACTCTGACGGATGGTAAGAGTATTTGCTAACGGGTCGGGAGATCAGGGTTCAATCTTCGATCGAGTCATACCAAAGACTTTTAAAATGGTACTTGATGCCCCAAGCTTAACACTTACCATTACAAGGTGAGGATCAATGGTGAGTGAAGTAATCCTAGAAAAAGCGTGGCGCTCTCCCCTACGCCTCGCTGTAGTAGCTAATGAAAAGGGAGCCTGTTGATCGCCCTCGACTATGGGCGACCACTAATATGACTGAGAATGTTATGAATCCCTAATTTCCTTTGAAATATGGGTAAACTAACAACTTGTGTTCAGCTAATCGTATACATCGAATCGTTTGTAATAGGTATTGCGTTTCGATACTAAAGGATACTCAACACGGTTGATAGACTGTAAAACAGATAAAACAAAAATCATCTTCCTGATCAAAATTATTTGTTTTATTTATTATCATTATTTCTTTCGTTCTTTCATCGTCTCTCTCCTTCTTTCCTTTGGGTTCTTTCTTTTCTTCTTTCTTTAATTTCTTTCATTCTTTCCTTTTTATATTTTTTTTATTTTTTCCATCCTCTTCTTTTTTCTTTCTTTCTTCTTTAGTGCTCCTTTTCTTATCATGTCTTTCTTTCATTATATTTGTTTATTTGTTTTTTTCCTTTCCTTTTCTTATTTCCTACTTTTTTATTTCAATCTTTTTGCTACTTTAGTTGTTTGTTCTTTTCTTATAATTTTTGTCTTTCTTTCGTTTCTTCTTTACCCATTATTTTCTTTTTTAATTTATTTTTCTTCTTTTCTCTTTCCTCGACAATTTTGTTTTCATTACTTTGATTTCTTACTCAATTTTTATTCAACCAATAGTCTCTATTTCTCTTCTTCATCTCTTTCCTTCCCTTTCTCTTCTTCTGTCTTTCTCTTCTTTCTCTCTCTCTCATGTTTATCTCTTCTTTTTCTATTTTTCTCCCTCTCCTTATTTTCTATTTCTCTCGCTTTTTCTCTTTCTCCCCTATTATGTGTTTTATTTTTTATTTTCTCTGTCCCTTTTCTCTTTTCTCTTTCTTCTTTCCCATTCTTTTCTTCCTGTCTTTCTTTATCTCTCTCCTTCTCTCTCTATTTCCATCTCTCTCTGTTTCCCTCTTCCAATTTGTATCTATTTTTATCTCAAAATCTTTTTATGTCTTTATTTCTATCTTCTTTTCTGTTGTTCTCTTGTTTCTTTCCTTATAACTCTGTACCCCCTCTCTCTCTCTTTCTCTCTCTCTCTCTCTTCCTCTCTCCCTCTGTCTATGTCTCTCTCTTCTTCTTCTTCTTCTTCCAACCTTGTTCTCCCCCTTTTTGAAATGCTGCATTGCTCTAATGACCTTTCCTTGAACTCTCTCACCGCACCACACTGCATCGCCTGGCGTCATATCCGTGCTGAGGATGAGAAAGAAGAGGAGAGGGAAGAGTATGAGACAAAGTGAAAATACGAACAACAAAAATGCGTGGGAGTAATTCGTCAACATTTAAAACAAAGATGGTGATCAGGGTGATGGTGGCGGTGACGGTAGTTTTTTTTTTTCGTGAACCCCAAATGCAGAAAACCTTTTCAGTGTTTTATCTTTCGGACTGAATTAAAACCGCATTTTCTTGGCTTTTTTTCTGTTTGATTTTTTTCTTCTTTTGTCTACAGTTTTTCCTTTTTCTCTTTTCTTTTCCTTTTTCTATTCCTTTTTTTTTCTTTTACCCGTTCCTTTTCTTCTTCTTCTTTTTTCTTCTTCTTCTTCTTCTTCTTCTATTATTATTATTATTATTATTATTATTATTATTATTATTATTATTATTATTATATTTTACTTATTCTTATGATTCTAAATATTATTGCTCTTTTCGATTTATTTCTTTTTCTTCTAATTATTATTAGTAGTAGTATAAGTAGTAGTATCGTGTTTTTCTTGTTCTTATTATGTTTATTGTTTTCTTTTGTTTTTTGTTTTTCATGATTTAAAAAGATATTTTTCTGTTTTATTTCTACTCTTTTGCTCCCTTTCTTCGTCTTCGTCTTATTATTATTATTTTACTTATTCTTCGTCTTATTAGTTTGTCTTCTCGTCTCTTGCTTCTGTTTTTTCGTCTCTTTAGAAGAAAAAAGGACCGTTTGACTCAACCAATATGGACGTCCAATAAACTCCACACCCAATTGTCTCGATTTTTCTACCGTCCACAGTTCAGTCATCCGATGGCGACAGAACTTAAGGGCAGCCATTTGCATTGATTTGCTCTAATTAAAACAATATTCTCGCCGACAATGACTGGTCGTTTATCGTTATCTTTTGTGCAGTTTCAATGAAGTGGAAAACGAACTTCCAATCGGAGAGAGACGGAGAAAAGGGAGAGGAGGAAAAGATATGGAACGGGTTGTTAGAGGGATAGAGAGATAGAGAGAGAGAGAGAGAGAGAGAGAGAGAGAGAGAGAGAGAAACAGAACAGACGACACCACGCTTTTCTCTTATTCTTTTCGCCACCATTACATTCTTTTAGATGCTTTATTTCTTTTGTTACTCTTCCTTTTTTTGCTATTTCCGATGAATATTGTGCCCCGACATAAAAAAAAAAATAATTGTTACTTACTCATTAGGAGTTCTCACACGAATCATTACCACTCAGTTCACTAGCAAAAACAGGTGGTGTTTCCTGGAGGCTGAGTAACAACAAGTCTCCCCAAATGTCCAACACGCTCCCTTCTTTTGATCACTGCTGAAAATAACTCTGCGTTCTCGCAACAACCGTTTACTATTGAGTTCTCGCTGCTAACGACCGTTGACTTTCTCTGGAATTTGAATGACAATACACTTTCTTAGGATTGCAGTACTCCCCGTGGAGGTTTGAATGGTGCTCTTCCTTTGATTTTCAGTGGTAATAAATGATGAGCGCACTGCTACTTCTGTTTTTTTATTATTATTATTATTATTATTATTATTATTATTATTATTATTATTATTATTATTATTATTATTATTATTATTATTTATTCGGCATACTTCATTCTTTTTAATTATCTTCTCAACTCAACCCTTACAATATTAAACAACTAAAACATTGCACAGATAATTTACACTGTTAATACAATATACAGATGAAATCAACTTAAATATGTCATGCAACACTGCTTTCTGAATTGATCTAATCCCATTTTAAAGTGTTCTATGTAATTCTTCTTCTTGTTGTGATTTGTTTCAAAAATATATTACTCTACTAGCAAAACATAAATTGATTTTTTTTTAATCTGCATCGAGAAAAAATATTTTTAAATGTCCACCAAAGGATTGATATGCCGTAAATATACAATCCAATCTTTCCTGCTGCGCGTCATTTGTGGCAGCCATTTTTTCTTCAGTGATTCACTTTTATTTTCTGTTTTTATAAATTTTTTTATGGAAGTCGCTCCAGACAAGGCATGAAGTCACTTGATGTAAGGAGCTAAAGAAATACTACTTCAAGGTCAAAAACTAGACAACGATAAGTGTTAGATGGATAGATTCCTACCCAGAAAACATCACTCTTTGCCAGAAACATCGCTCATAGAATGTGAGGACTAAAGGACAAAATAAGGGAAGTAAGCGTTACAAAGCTGCCGAAAGTAAACCCAAGGTTCACTTTCTACTCGTTCATTCTCCCCATCTTTCTTTCTCTTTTCCTGTGAAATTCTTTCTTTCTTTCTTCCTTTGCATCATGTGGACTTTTTTTTTCTTTCTTTATCCACTTCTTGTCGCGTTCTAACATTCTTTCTTTCCTGTGGGAGATCGAGTTGTGTAATGGATACGGATATGGACTATGGAATCGACTTCAAATACAGTCGATTCTATTACATTTATTTACACTGTTAAATAATTGGGAAAGGTATGAACCCTTTCTCTAGTTATGGTTAAAATATCAGCTTTGGTTTAATGAATCCGTTACAATGAGCATTGTGCTTCAGCACTAAAGAACGGCTCAAAGACGAACTATATGGTAAAATGAACAAAACAATATTTCCTTCTTCGTATCAGTTTCTTTATCCTCTTCCCTCCTTTCCTTCCTTCGTCCACTCTTTATTTATTTCTCTC
Source organism: Sepiola atlantica (assembly GCA_963556195.1). NCBI lineage: Eukaryota > Metazoa > Mollusca > Cephalopoda > Sepiida > Sepiolidae > Sepiola > Sepiola atlantica. The sequence goes on along the minus strand of OY744522.1, from coordinate 89,330,809 downwards.
CATATTTCATTCTCTCACTTTCTTGCCTTCCATTTCTTCGTTTGTTCTTAGTTTATTTCGTTCTTTTTTTCTTCTCCCTTCTCTTCGTATTTCTTGCTGTTTATCTTTCGTTCTTTCATATTTCCTTGCCCTACTTTCTTTCTCCATCTTTTTCTTCTTTTCTTTTTTCTCCCTGTCTTTTTTTCGTAATCGTTATTTAAAATATTCATGTTCTTATTGTTTCGCTACTGAATCTTCTCCGCGATTCTTTGCCTCGTATTGAAATCAGTAATCAGATAATAATGGCGTACAAATCAACGGATAAAAGGTGATCAATTCTTCTCGTTTGAACGGCGGGGGGGGGGGCTTACAGAACGAGATAAATATTCAAAGAACCAGCACAGCGAAACACCAACCTGTTTATATGAAAATTTATGTGAGTTCTTAATATGAATCGCAAGTTTTGATCAAACCTATGCGACGGACGAGCAGGTCACATTCGAGCGTCGACAACATTTCTTGTTAATTTTGACTTCGATGTTATAAGTTAGTAGAAGAGTGTAAGACGTGTTTTTGTCATAATTTAGATGAGCGATATATTTTAATTCTGATTTTTATCTTTCTAACTTTATTAGAAAAACCGATTTTTTGAATCAGGAAAATGTAAGTTTGCAATTCCAGTTAATTTATTTTTCAAAAAGGGAAAAAAAAGTACTCTTTCTGTTTGCCACCCCTCTATCTTTCTTTATCTTACCTTTTCTCTCCAGCTATGGGTAAAATAGTATTAACAAGTCGCGATATTCTCTATTGCTGTAAATGATATATTCCAATATTCTGATATAGTTAGTTGTATTCTCTTTGACTGTTAATAAACAAAGAGAGACAGTGGCCAGAAAATGTATACACTAAGAGCGAAAGGTTAAACAAAATAGAGTGGGGAAGATGGAGAGTAATAGACTAAAACTTAGTAAGGTGACTTTGTTAGTAAATTTAAAATTACGGCTAATTAGAACAATGAAATCGGATTCTTTTTTTTTAAACATAACTCAATCCCCAAACCAAGGAATATTTTAACATGCATTTTGCGTGATTAAAATATATTCGAAAAGGCTTTAAGAAAACTAGCGTTGATTAATACAGTTTTAATATAATAATTGATACTAAAGAGGTGTAAGCGATGTAATCGTTTATTATTTGTTATTCCTTAACAGAAAATGATTTGCTCACACGAGAGAGTTGGGGCTACTGATAAGGAAACATTAAAGTGTCTACTAAAACTGTGTTCTTTTTTTAATGTTCGTCTTATAAAGGCTACTAGTGAAAGTACCTGGTGTTGCCCAGGACGCAAACTTGTAAATTGTTTTTGTCCCTTCAATGTGCCAATACATGTATTTGCTTACGCTTTCTTCTGAAATTTGAAGCCGATCTTAAAACAAATTAACACATATCCCGGTTGAGGCCTGGTGCTACTAGAGCAGGCTGTCTGAAGATATCGGTTTTCTGACCAAAAAATTAAAAGAATAAAACAAATGTTTTGTGCACTTTGCAAAACTCAATCATGTTCTGCAAAATCCAAAACACACAAAAAAACACTTTTCCTTCCCTCTCCTCTCCCTTTCCCTCCCCTCTCCCATTCCCACCCATTCCTTTCCTCCCTTTCACTCAACAAAACACAATGAATAAATACTTGAAAATCTAAAGAACTTGAAGCATAAAAACCTTTGCCAAAATGATCGGATTCGGCATTAAGTAACTTGAAAAGGGTTGATATGCCGTAAAACTAAACAAGCAAACCCAACCAAACTGGTTGAGGTGGAATATATGAAAAACTGAGAGCATATAAAATTTCTTCCTTTTTTTTGCTAATGCTTCATCACTTATAAAGATGAAAAATCACTCGAGGAAACGGGTTAATGAGATGAAGAATATTATGAGAAGATTGAAAATGATGAATAGAATGTACAAATTTCGATTAGTTATAGTGACTGTATATGACAAGTATTCGTTGATTTGAAGACGACCATGTTGTAGTCTGCAGGAAAGCAGTCATATGATAATATGTTCCACGGATGAGAAGTTCTTGGAAAGAAACTCTGCTAATGGAAATTCCGTTTGACGCTAGGCATACGGAGAAGAAGGAAAAGTTGTTTTCAGTTGTGGTAGGAGACGTTTTTTGCTGTGAATGTTTTACAAGGACGACCCAGTAATTAGTAGTTTTCCATTCTTTCTCTGCTTTTTCCTTTCCCTTTTTCCAGAAAGCTTTCTCATACACACTACCATTTCTTGTATTTTACCACTTTCTTTCTTTCTTTCTTAGACTTTTCTTTTCTTCTTTCAATGATTCCCCATCTCTCTCTCTCTCTCTCTCTCTCTCTCTCTCTCTCTCTCTCTCTCTCTCTCTCGCTCTACTTTTCTGTTTCTTACATTTTTCTCGTTCTCTCTTTTTTCTTTATTTCTCTCTTTTTCATTTCTACTTTCTTTCCTCCCCTGTCTTTCTCATGCTTGCATTCTCCCTGTTTCTAGATTTATTTTTGTCTTGTTCTCTCTTTAGCTTTCATTTTATTTCATTTACTCTTTCTTTGTTTGTCACTCCACTTATTTTACCATCTTTCACGTTCTCTCGCTTCCCCACTCTCACTCCCAATATATTCGACTCTCTCTGTCTCTCTCTTTCAATAAGTCTTTCAACTCTCTATCTATCTATCTATCTCTATCAGTTCCATTACATCTTAGTCACTCTTCATCTCACCCACTACATTTGTCTTCTATCAGTTTCTCAAACACTTTCGTTCTCTCTTTCTCTTCCGTTTTCTCTCTTTCATGTTCTCTCGTTCATTTCTCTTTGCTCCCACCTCTCTGTGTGTCTTGTTTCACGCCCCTTTACAGTTTATTGAGAATTTTTCCAAAATGGCGGTTAATAAGGTCAATAACCACAGCAATAGAGACGACAAAACCGCCATTTTGTACTATCCGACGCGTGAGAATTCCGATTAAACTGTAACATAGACAAAATATAAACCCTGCTCATCTTTTTATTCTCATAGTTTTTATTTATCTTAATAATTTATTCGTCGTTTTATGAAAGAGAAAGACAGAATAAACGAAGATGAAAAAACAAGATGCTTCGAAATGAAACCATTTATGATGGACGGCAAGAAAAGTTAACCAAAAAGATGAAAGTGGACAGATTTCTCTTTTTAAGTATGTCGGTGAGAATACCGCTGTAAAGAATATAAACAAAAACTTAATAAGGATAGGGAGCTGTATTTCGAGCAGAGAAAAGAAATCAAGAGCAGATAACTAAATCTATTACTAATAGAAATTTGATATCTGTCTGTCTGAAGCCGAAACTGTATCTGTATACCTATTATTGTACTATCTCTTACTGCTCAATTTATTTAACTATACCACTTCAGACTAATGAACTATCGTTTAATGCTCAATCCAGGAAATGGGTAAACGTAGTATCTGGGTTTTTTTCTCAGAAGACTATCCTTCCTAGGCGTTACCCTCTTCCTTTGGGGTCTAATCTACGTTAACAAGAAATTGTAACAATCGGCGGTTCATTAATAAACCGTCTATTATTAGTAGTACTAATAAAGCAAAGATACTCAGAAGAACATGGAAGAAAATATTAGTTCGGTAAGAAAATAATGTTGGCTTTTAACTCTAAATTCAAATGCTTTTATATATACGCTAAACTCCAACTTTCTTATTCGAAATAAAAGCCATTATAATCGAAACTATTTTGGCAACATAGAAATACGTTCATGTGTTTTACTTGCATAAAATTCGGACGTAGTCAGACGGATACCATGGGTCAAGCAAACTTTTTAAATCCAATTTGTTTAAGTTTCTGCAAAGTGGTATATGAGACATGTGATGGGGTATTGTCGGGCTATGAGATTGAGTCTTTTTGTTGACCAATGTAATAGGGATACGCTGCAGTTTCTGGTGAATATTGTCTGTTTACCGACAACCCTTCACTGCGATTACCGTTACGTCAAAATTAAGCTGTAGTGGACTACAGTCTTAATATGTAATCAGTCACCATCACCTTCTTTTGATGTTTTTTGTATTTTGATAAATGTTTTCCCCACCCTTTGATCCAACTGTGATGATACGACGCAAAAAAAATCAACAGCTCAAATTAGACACACGGCCGAATCGTGTCAACTCGAAGTCACATAATAATAAATAATGATAAACCCAAATGGATTATTTAAAACGCCATTGAGAGAAATTAGAAATCAAAATATTCGGCGAACAATGGGCAATGATGCTTTTATATGTTTGTCACAAAGATAAGGTGAGAAAATTGGAATCTGTGAAAAAGTGAGGTAAAACTAAGCAATTATGAAATTTGGGTCAACTATGAATTAAAAATATTGTTTCGGAAATCGAAGACAAAAAAAAACTAGATATAAACAAGTATTATAAAAACAACCAAGTATATATTAGAGTCGAACACAGAAGAACAAGAACCCTGATAGGGGAGATCACCGGGGAGTGAAAGTTTACGCATCAAACTCGTAACCATTTAGTCAACACGCAACGCAAGAACCTATTAGCTAAGAGATAGTGACGACGCATACAAGCAATGAAGTTCATAAAAGATTCTTGTCAAAATCCGTATCAAAGAAGAAATAAACAAAACACATGTTGGTACAACTTACCAATCCTTGTCTGTTATATATTATTTAACAGCCAATGAAACGGAAGGAACTTGCAGTAAATAAACGAAAATACTAATGGGGTTGCCCTTCCTCTTACATTTTAATTCATTATATAATTCAGGACAATTAAAACCAAACGCCACAGTCGAAGACAGCCACTGAACTGGTTGTTGCCGGTTATTATAAAAAAATCTTCTCTTCGTCGCACGAGACAATACGATCGATAAATCGGCCGTTTTTTGTCTCACAAAAGAAACATTGACGACAAATCCTCAAAGCAATGAGGAGACCAGAGTGCGCCTTCTTTAAGGGGTGCTGTCTTTCTCCCCTACCTTCCGGCCTTGTGCCATATCTTCCTGTTGTGACAAGGAAGTTAATACCATCATGGTGGCAGTCATTGATGGCAGTCATAACCACAGTGTTGGACGCAGCCTTTCTGTAACATACACTTCTGTACTTCTGTCAATAAACTCTTGTAAATATACACCGTGTTGTCTTAATTATATCGGCCGTTCAAGGTCACAACAAAAACAATGGACGTAAAAGAAGGCTCGACAAGTATTTCTTGACATTGGACTTTAAGGCGACAATCCTGTAGTTTGGACGGAAGCGATCTCGCGGTAACGTGTTTCACAGATCGGAGGTTCTTGAAAAGAAATTCTGTTCATGAAAACTTCAGTTAGTTTTAGGTATACAAAGAAAGAAAGAATAGTTGTTTTGCAATGGCGGTAAAAGTCGTGCTGTTTCATGTTTAAACTTTGTGAACATATCATTCAAAGTAAACCAATTAACAGAACAATGCCAGTGTATGCTTTAAAATGCTATATAGCACGAATATCTTCAAATAAACATTGATTTCAAAATTGTCTGGCAAATTTTAATAATACAAAAATAGATATTATTCTGCTACCAACGTAATAGGTTATATCTACCTCACTTTGGTATTTTCGTTTTCTCAGACTTTCGACGGTCACTGTCCGTGGTACCAACCGATGTTTATGTCATTGCGTTTTATATTTTTTTTGGGGGGGGGAGGGAATTAATATTATTTACTCACGAGATATTTTCACACGTCATTATCAGTGAAACGGATGGTTGTCTGTCTAGCTCGATCTCTCTTTCTCTCTCTCTCTCTCTCTTTCCATCCCTTCCTGTCTCTCGTTAAAAACGCTATATTCTTCTATCTTTTTTTGTATGTTCAGTGATTGTTTTGATCTCGTAGGCAAAACGTTTTGCATTTGTGTTTGAATATTCCTTTCCGGCATTTAGAAGGACTGACTTTATTTTCAAGAACTAAATTGTAAGTTAAATAGACACACTACACATTCACAATCGTTCAAGCGAATTGATTTCTTCTGTCTTTTTATTTCATCACGGTCTTATCTGCGTCAAAATTACAAAAAATGCTTACATTTGTCTATTTATACGAATGAATGCGAAAGTTGTAGTCTTTTGTTCGAAAGAAATTTACGAATGAAATGTTTATTATTTAAAATTTTGGTTTCAAGTATTTAAAGTGGGGAACTTTGCGAATCGATAGCGAGCTGGTAAAGCCAGCTAGTGTTATATAAATTAAACTATTTATTTATTGACATTTTTACGGCATCAGAAAGTACTTACTGATATCACCATTCACCTTTTTTTAAGATGGGATAACCCAATCACCGAAGATGACGACAATCAAACATTTTTTTAAATTTTATCTGATGCATCTGCTGTGTCAAACGTGAAACTCAGACTAAAGTAAAACTTTCTAGGCCTTCGTGCTAGGATCTAAGTGTAGTATCGGTTCCGTCCAAAGAAAGTAAAATAATATAGTTGGATTTGCATTCGTGTCTATGGTATGGAAATATGTCAGAAACTCCTAGAATTATTTTTTGGATATAGGCCCCATAACCAGATATATTCTGACACTTCATTAATCAGACTATTAATATGAGTACGTTTGTCTGAATAAAAGTGGTGGAATAATATTGTGGGGTCTGCGTTCGCGTTGGTCTTCCATAGAATGAAAATGTTTTAAGCACAGCAGCAATATACAACAGATTAATTATGCAACTGTTGAATTTCCACAGGCCCCGCTGTTCTATATAATACAGGGGCAACGCCGAGTTACTCTGTTATTTATTATATAACGAGATATGAGAAAGAGGGATGCACAGGATGAATTAGATTGAAAGGAAGTGTCTGCTATCAGGGGATGAGGTGTGGTGAATTAGGAGTATGCACCCTGGGTGGAGAGAAAAAGGGAATCTGCGGAAACTAGTTTCGTTTAGGGTGGCTGTCTTCCTGCTATGAGATATTTAAGGGGTGGGGGTTGTTGTTTTGTTTTCACGCACCTGCTTTCAAACGGGGTGTTGTGTTTCTTTTGTCGGCGTAATTTACTGGGATTCTGCGGAGGGGGGGTAAAACAAAAATGCCTCCCGACCCATAAACCTATTCTTGGGGAATTCTCATAGGAACACGAGGGGAAGAGAAGAGAAAAAGAGAAACGAAAAATAAGTGGGTTTCATTTTCGAAATCCCTGATTAAATAATCCGTGTCGGCACGCGTATAAGACACGTTCCAGTGATCACAAATACTTTTTATTTTAATAATGGGGCGATGCAAATAGAATGAAAGAAGGAAATAAAAGAAAAGACATGTGGGGTTGGTAAGTAAATATGCATGTGTTCTCGAAGAAGGGCTCTCAAACAAATTTTGAGGTTTGGCTAACGGAAGAATTATACGATCCCTATCTCTAATTTCTTTTGTTTTTTTCCCATGAATCGACGCTTAACAAGGCCCGGAGCCACTTGTGGATAAAGGTTGCCACTTGGACGATGAGAGGATTGGAAACTGGGGTGAACTGGGTAGGCGATTACTCAAGAAGAATTTATTATCGGCAAAGAGACTTTGTTCGTGGAAGTTCCGTTCGGTTTTTGGTACAGAGAGAGTGAAATGAAAGTTCTTTGTTGTATTTGTAGCTAGGCGAGTTTTTTCTGTGAATGTTTTACTGTGCGGCCATGGATTGGAGCTCAGTCGAACACCTCGCATGAATATAACGATACAGTAGAGAGAGGCTGTGTGAAACGGTATGTAGGGTTAAAAAAAGAGGTCACCTCTACTACATTTCGAAGTTGGTGTTGTACTCTGCCAAGGCAAGGAAGACTGCTCCGAGCGGTACCTTCCCAGATATGACAGCAGTGCGCCATCTTAAGGCATATCTGGCTTATATATAGGTAGAGGATTGCGTAAAGAGTAAGGTACTTATTTATTCATTTTTACATCTTGTGATAATTAAACACATTTTTAGATAATACTTTAAAACAAAAAAAGACATATTCAATTTTTAGTATGGGGTTTAGTGAAATTATCCCACTTGAATTGATATTTATTGATGTATTTTTCACGAATCTCTAAGTGTAATTAATTGTTGTGCCAACAAAATATTGTCGGGTTACTATATCGATTGAAGACCAAATTCTCAGTTTCTAAGAATTAGTATTCAAGAAATTACCGTTTAATTGTTAGAGTGTCGGCAGCAGTTTACGATGGAGGTTAAACGTAAGAATATCCCCCAGCACTAAATTGCGAAAAGGAATTTGTAAACGGGAGGAATTTGGGATAAGCATCAGTCGAAAAATAAAATAGGTTTTATTTTAGGTTAAACTTCAAAAGAAAATTGAACTCTCTGCTAAAAATTGAACAATATTTTTTTTCAAATGTTTTTTTTTTATAATTTGAAAACCAGGTGCTTAATCGATAATATTCCGAAACATGTCTTTAAAAAATAATCACATAATAATGTTTAGAGGGGGTAGAACGTGTTGCATACGTTCGTCATTTGGACTTAATATCACGTTGTAAAATGGATTCTAGTGAGATAACTGAAGTTAAGCAACATAATTCTTGTTCAGTTCTTGGATGGCTTAGCATTTTGGGTATTTAAAGCAGGTATGTAAAGCATTCGGTCCTTTGTAAGCACCTTTGCAATCCGCATAAAAGATACTGAGTTTCATCGTTTAATGGTCGTAATTACAGTTTTTTATCATTTAAACTGGTTAAACTTGCGTCGTTCATTGAAAAATCAACGTGTTTTTCTGTATTCAAAACGTTTCTTTAGATGTAAAACGATATTGCATCTATAGGGTAAGTGTGATCAAAATTTTACTTGTTTAAAATCCCCATGAATTATGAGTTCAGAAAACTCCACAAATTTAAATAAAACTTAATATAATTTTTAGTGTACTATCAAAACGAATGATTGGAAAAAGGGAGGTGACGATGGTCAAGTGTATAAGAACACGGAATGATGACCTGGCTATTTTAGAGTGGGGGATCACTTTCCCACATAAATTTAAAATGATCACCCAATTAATGACCATCACACTAAAAACAATACTCTCAAATCTAAAATATTGGGTAAAAAAACAACAAAAAGGATTTCTCTAGCGACATAATCGATAATTTTACACAGAAAAAAATGGCCCATAAAAATGCAAAAACAAGTGTTGGGATTTTTTAGAGTGATGGTCATGAAGTGGTTGATCATTTTACGTTAAATTTATATGTTAAAGTGATCGCCCACTCTAAAATCTAATAATTCCGTAAACTATAAAAAAAAAGGGATTTCTCTAGCGACATAATCGGTAAGTTTACACAGAAAAAATGGTCCGTAAAAAATGCAAAAAAGCGCCAAAAATTAGCTTAAAGTATGTCGAGTATAACATAGTATCAGCTATATTTTGTAATACAAAACTGATACATTGCGGTATTTGAAACAAGCTTCATTGATACAATTTAATTTGAAACACACAAAAATAGAAAGAACGAAACTGTATTACTTACCTAAAAATGGAACTATAATTTTTTCAGCGGAGAAAAACAAACACGTTTGAATCAACGCCAGATACACTTAAAATATAAAATTATGTAGATTAAACAAGCTTTCTTTCTTTCTATTTCAAATAATAAAGTTTCTTGCATAAAAATACGAAATTACTAATTATTAAAATACAACAGTGGTCAATATTTCATACAATTCAAATAATAACCAAAAAGAAGTTCCAGAGAAACTATTATAAACAAACTATATTTATTTTATCATGAAAATAAAGACATATTTTCCGTTCAATGGTGTTTTATTGATAATTAAAATTAGTCTAATTTGTTTTCTACTGAAAAATCACAAATTTTGAATTCCATGAGAGAGAAAAAATAAAGTGATCTTTTATCGCTATCACTTACGTAAATACTGCGTTTACTAAACACTGTATATTTAATCTCCATTGTTGCCTTTACAAGTGAATATTTTTAATTACTTATAATCCTTATTTTTTTTTATTTGATTTATTGAGAAGAATGTAAATAATTTCATTGACAAAACCTTTATTAAATGACATTTACACATTTTTATTTCCCCAACGGTAAGGAATTCTTTGACGCCGGTAAATCTTTCACTGATCACCGAAAGGACATGCGAAAGCGCTAATTTCCAACCTTTAAAGTCGTTTCCTCACTTAATGGTAACGATTTGGGAAAAAATATTTTGTGTCGTTATTTATCATGCCAAACTCCAACTATCATTACCATCGCATTACCACGGTTCCAAAATCGACCTGCCCTAATGTGGGTGTACGAGAAGTTAAAGGACTCCTCGTGTTTTTGAACGTGCCCCTATAGAAGTTTAAAACCCGATGCTTTACTGAGCCGAATATTTTAAGCACTAACCCTGTCTCTAAGATTCTTAGCATTACTAGTGTGAGTGTGGTGTTCTGCCGACCACACTCAACTTGTCAGTTACGATGTTTTTATTATTTCCCCACTAGAAATTCTCACACGAGTTAGTAGCATTAATCGTTCACTGGTAACAGCAAGTGGTGTTCCCTGGAGTCTGAGTGACAACAAATCTCCCAAAATATACAGCAATATCCCCTTCTTTGAGTTCTTGTTGTTAATGGCTTTCTCTGGAATTTGAGTGGCAATATCCCCCACATACACAATTCCAGTACTCTCTGTTCCCTTCCAGTATAAGTCTGGATGCTGCTCTCTCTACTCGGTATTTCCATCTTCCGTGTCACTGTGTCTTTTTTATTATTCATTTTTAAATACATATCTATCCTGGACGTTTCATTTCCATTGGTTTCGTGTAAAATTTATTATTGTGTTTACGCAGCATTATCCTATTTCAGTTTACTTGTGGTTGGTCGATATCATCTCGTTATCTGGATTGGTTTCCACACTCGATGGTTTTTCTTAATATTTCAACTGTTTTCAGCAGTAAGTCGTAAATAGAATTTTGTCGTCGTCGATCTAAGTGACCTTATTAGATGTATTTAAATAATATTTAGCTGACAATTATTTTTACAGTAAGAAAGGGCAATTTTTTTAAAACTAAACTGTTACAACAAATGGGGTTTGTTTTATCTATTTAAAAATGTGTAGCTGACAAAGTATTTTAGGTAAGAAGAAAGGGAAACGAGTAGATAAACAACCGTGGAATTCCCACAGGTTCTGCTAGTATATTTAAAATATACGTTTTCATTGCTTCGCTTTGTCCCATAATGCATGTGTGTGTATTCTTAATTGCTGTAATTAAATAACGTTATTAATGCATCATGCGCAATCGATCTTAAACATCCATAAAGTAAATAGATGCGTATCAATATTACCATTGATGTATGTTAGGGGCAACCATTGTAATGTGTTGTAATATGCCCATGTATGTATGAATGAATGAGTAATACGTGTCCTATTTGTATTGTTTCCTGAGGAAGCCTGCGTCCATCATTTTTAGGGATGCTGAATAAAAGATGAAGAAACTGTTGTAGCTGCCTTATATTCTCATAACGAAGAAGTTATCGTACATAGCTATGATGGAAGCAAACTTCACTTAAAATTCAATTCCGGTAGTTAACTGAAAAAGAATAACATTATTAAAAGAAAACCTGTTACACAATTAAATGCTAAGAACTTCTATAATTAATTTCACCTGGAAAAATCGTCCTCTTGTTTACAGTATATAGAATATTAATATTTAGATTCAGCTGCTGGTGATGCTTACGTTCGCTTGAATATGTACTGCATGGACTACCCTCTCATAATCATATACAGAAGAAATATCTAATCATACAATTATATATTGGAACAGACTCGTGTATTAAAGATTGGGGGGGGGTCCAGTATTATCTCAGTAGGGCTCACTACATTAACAATAATAATAATAAGAAGAAGAAGAATAAGAAGAAACTTGTCAGAGAACTGAAGGGAATATGGAACATGAAGAAAATAATTGTAACACAAACAAATGTTGAAGCACTTGAAACAGTCCTGAAAATTTGAAAGAAAAAGACTAGGATAAATAGAATAAAAGGGAAGCTTGAGATGATACAACGAACGATAATGGTGAAGACAGCTGAAATCCTTGAATGCAGACACCAACCAACATAATCAACGAGTGCCATCCAGACGCAGAAAATTTTAAATAGATACCGGACAAAATATACAGAAAGAACATCACACGAGCTCAGGGAAGTGAAAACTGATAGAAATCCAATGAACTGGCCCCCACACACACACAGAAGTAAATGCACAGACATACACGCATGTATGTGGTGATACCAACTTCGGCCGGTACTACACAAAACTATCGTGGAGGGTCAAGGAGGGTGAAAAAAACGAGAAGGGAGAGCACCGACCAGACCTCCGCTGGAAGGTTGTGGAGGTTTATTGCCATTCAAATTCCAGAGAAGACCAACCTTTGTTACTAGCGAGAAATCAATGGTAAACGGCTGTTGCGATAACGCAAAGTGATTTACAATAGTTATTGAAAGGTGTGAAGAGTTCTGAAAATATAGGGATACTTGTTGTTACTCGGATTCCAGGAAACCCCACTTGTTATTAGCAGTGAGCAGAATTTGATAATGACTTGTGTGAAAACTCCTAGAGATAAAAATAATAATAATAATAATAATAATAATAATAATAATGATGACAATAATAATGATAATGACAACAATAATAATAATAATAATAATAATAACAATAATAATGATAAAGACAATAATAATAATGGTAATAATAATAATGATATTAATAATAATAATAATAATAATAATGGTAATAATAATAATGATATTAATAATAATAATAATAATAATAATAATGATAATAATAATGACAATAATAATAATGGAATATGGTTAATAGAGAAAAAGAAGTGAGACTATTTTTATGAGTAATGTCGGCGAATATTGCTAAGATGTATCTTAATGGTTAGAAATGAGGAGCTGTTTGTATCGAGGTAAATATTAAGTGAAATAAAAATCTTTTGGGATTATTTCCTATGAGTGAAAAAGGGGGCCTGGTTCGCGTATTGTTTAGTTGAAGGGAAGGGATAGGGCGTGTTGGGGGGTAGATCGATTATCTCAGTTTTAGGGTCGAAACGTTTTAGAATGCTCGAAACAATGTCCACATCTGCTGTCCCTGGAACTGTCAGATAGAAAGAATTAACCACTCTTTCTCCCTCTCCCCCCCCCTCTCTCTCTCTCAAGTTCGGAATTATATTCTCAACAGCTGCCGGTCGACTCGTAGACTCCCAAAGAAATGTTGTTTATTTAAATACGGTATTGTATTTGCTGTAAAAATGTGTGCGAGTCTAAGCTGAATTGTTGATTTTGGATTCAGGTATCCCAGATTCTCCAAATAACCATCCACCTCGTCTACAACTGATATTCTTACACAAGGGGCATATGCCCCCTACCACCACACGAGTATATGATTTCAGCTGGTGTCTCTATAAGCATTAATTTATAAAAATCAAACAATTTCACTTACGCAAGGCACTAATAACCTATATATATATATATATATATATATATATATATATATATATATATATATCCTGAATACCAGAGTCGGAAAGTTTAAGGTACGACTCCGACTCCTAGAATTCCACAATATCCGACTCCGACTTATTATTTTAAATTATTCCAACATTTTGATTGTCTTGTGATCCCTAGAAATCTTATGCACCCGACTCCGATTTTGACTCCTTTCAAAAGCCTACCTTCAGAAATCCTGCTTTACGAATTATTATAACGAACAATTTATCTTGTACACGCTTTTATCGACTCTTTCCGTTTCATAGGTCTTGCTAGATACGTCCTCGCATATTTATGATACATTTTAAAGGCGGTCTGTCACGCTTAACTGTTTTCCATCAATCGTTATGAACATCGGTGTGCCTAATTGTTACAATAGCCCTAAATATATGCTTACAATTAAAGTTGGATACCTCAAAGGCTTTTAAGTTTTCTAAAAACTGCTATTTTTTAATCAAGTTTCAAATAGCAGTTTCGTCTGTCTGCCCCGCTTAAGTTTGAATAGGTATTTTTTAAGTGTACTCATTTCTATAAGACGCTCTCTCCTTCCGCCAGTCAGCACTTCGATGTGTGACGCCTATGTCGAATTTAGCCTTTTAATCGCTAAGCGTGCAGATTGAATGGACGTATCTTAATAATAGCCGTTCTTGTTCTCCTTCACGCTAGTAAGTACTTGTAAAATCGAGTGGACGTCAATCAAAAACAATGATTGACAGAGAAACCCACTTACTTGAACTTACGTGCATTGGTTGTGGGTGAAGGGGTGGAGGGAAGAGAAGAGGATTTTCGCCGATGCTCCTCGGTCACTGAAGCTAACGTTAAATGAACACTGGCAAATCTCATTGGTCTAATCTTAGCCACGTGATCAAGCTTGGAGCTTCGGACTTTTCTACCCGTTATTAAGGCCAAATACCCTGTCCTAATCCGGCCTTCTTCCCTTCTACGGCTGGACAATCGCCAGTTATCGATTTAGCACGGTTTAGCCTCACAATCACACACGAAATACTATATATATATATATATATATATATATATATATATATATATATATATATATATATATATATGTGTGTGTGCGTGTTTCCCCCCCCCCTCCCTTGGTGGGTTGAGCACTGTGGTAAGTGAATTTGCTAGCTACCATTAACAATGATGCAAAGCTTTCCGTAAAAAAGAAATTGAGCACTATCTGGTTTTAATAGTTAAACATTAAAAATTATCTTACTCGCGACTCCCTGTCGAGGGCGTAGGGGTTTTAAATGCGAACTGTCGAAACAACTGTCGAGTTTCGATCCCGGTTTGAAGCTCCTGCACCTTTAGTCACACTGGGGATCTGTGATACAGTGTAACAGTATTTCTATAGATGACTATCTATTATTATAATAGAGCGTTTTTGGGGGGGGGCTTTTTTCTTATATATTTTAATCACACAGAATAGATGCTAAAATATTCTTCAGTTTTATGGAGTGGGTGATTTTTTGAAAGAAAAACGTTTAATTGTCTTAATTAGGCGTACTTTTCAAAACTGTCAAATGACCCATCTCTTACTAACTGTCTACCTATCAATTTCACCCTCTCTCACTGTTCTTTGGCCTACCACTCTTATTCTATAAACTATCTCTCCCTCTCTCTCTCCCCCCCCCTCTCTCTCTCTCTCTCTATGGTTATTAACAATCGAAGGTAATAAATAAAAGAAAAAAGAAAAAGTTTGGAATACTTAATTAAAAACAAAAGGGAATATTAACACAGGCAGTAATAGTATTTAACCCGTAGTGTGAGAGGAAAATATAGCGAACAGAAAGACTTATTTTGGATTGTGTATTCTTATTTTTATATCAAATTCACCTTTTTAGGATCATATAGGGAATAAGGACCCTGGAAATGGGAAAGACGAACAAGGACGAAATTCGGTCTACACCGGTTTACATTCACGCATGTGTCATTTTGTAAACAAACGCACAATAAAGCTGTGTTCTTTAGGGTTTCGTCAAAAGCTCGTTTTTTAATAAAGGGAAAGATTTATTTTAAGAAATATTTATTAAATATTTAATTTTAATGTAGAATGCGTATTTTTATTTACAAAACCTTTTTATAATCAAACAAAACTGCAGAATTCTCGTTCTAAAATGTTTTCGTGTCACTATTTACTTGCCTCCCCGCGAGGGCGGAATGCATAATAAAATAAAATCTGATAGGGTGCGTCTTTTTTTTAAAATACGTTTTAATAAACACAGAAGATTCTATATTTCGTGTTATATTTTAAAAAAAGGGGGGGGGAGATATATTAAATATTTCTTTTTTCGTGTAGAGTGCGTTTTTTTTTTTTTTTACAAAACTTTTTAATAAATAAGCGAAATAGTTTGTTTTTTAATTAGCGGACTTGATTAATCTTCCGTTTTTCCCCTCCCCCCATGAAAGCTTTACGCCTACCTTTGCCCTGGTAGTGAGGCAAGTAAATAGCATTTTTTTTTTTAAATAAAAATAAGTTATAAAAAGATTAGTAACTAAAATTATGTATTTGTTAAATCGTATTTCGTTTGTATATACTTGTTGCTCACAGAAAAAAGGAAAACTTTAAATTGCCTTAGTTTGGAAACTTATTTTTTAAGTCTAACTCATGGGGAAGCAAAACGATTAAGATTGATAGTAATAGATTAACTAAAATTCTTAGTATTTCGAGATATTTATTAGCATTATTTAATATTCAGTTAATTCTAATGATCAAGATTATTTTAAGATGACCACAATCATTATAGTTGTATTTAAACATTTAGATTAAATGTACTGTATAGCTCTAACTGTGAATTCGTCTTAAATCTTTAGCGTTTCCTCATATATATATATATATATATATATATATATATATATATATTTATATATATATATATATATATATATATATATATATATATATATATATATATATATATATATATATATATAATGTTATCAGGACTACCCGGTGTTGTCCATGTATTATATAAACAAGAATACCATTAAAGCATAAAAAATGATCTAATGCTCAACGGTCAAAAAGGAAAAATATAAACAATGCGAATCCGACCAGTAATTGGCTAATTCAAGATAAATTATTTGCAATTGAATTTCTTTATTATTGATTTAAATAAGTGTATTTCACGTGTATTATATAACATAATAGTTTGAATGACGTCAGATACGGTGTCATGCTAAACCTGTTCCTTTCAACTGCTAAAATACTCTGGGTGATTAATCCCTATAGTATCAGATAGTAATATAAAGACAGACATCAACATAGCTAGCTATACACTGCGAAAGTGTTCCGGACAAACAGAGAAGGATGTAAGATTATGATTTTGCAGTTAATTTTCCGTATTAACTGATCTCTTTCTTGCTTCCTGTCTGGTATTATTATTTTTATCCTTCTTGGAATTTATAGTGGTTCTTTCACCTTCCTTGGAGGTTTCCTTCTCCGAATCCAATCCCTTTTTCATCGTCTCCCCATTGACCATCTCTCCACTTTTTGTGCAATGGTTTTGGCAATGTCTATCTTCGAGCGATCCCAACAACACCTGTCCGACACTGTTCATCTTCACGGGTCCAAAATCCGAACGGTTTGACGTTGTATTACCGACCGATCCTTTCTGAGTGTTTCGCTTCGTTAAACTATTTCTTTTAATGTACCGGCCGCCATATAAAATCCTAAACCCCACGCCCCTCCGGATCTAAAGACTCTCTCTCTCTTTCTTCTCGTCTAGAATCCCCCGACCACTTCAAGGTTTTAGTCATCGTCTATAGTTCACCCTCTCAGATCCAACTCTTAATCTAGCTCTCATCCGTGGACGTACGTTTCTTTCTTTCTTTCTCTCAAGCATAGATACGAATTGCTCTCTTTTTTTTTACATACGGCGTGCGAGTTCATGATTGGCCTACTGGATATTTTTACAGGCTATGGAATCGGAGATGTAAATTGTAATTTTTATCGGATCTATTGTTTACAAATGTATGCAAAATAGTTTGGTTGACATCAGATACAGGATCATACTAAACTCGTTTCTTTTCAGCTACTAAATTACTTAGGGTGCTTAATCTATATATGATCCGTTGAGAAGTGGATGAACTTAACTTGTGTTCAATTAATCATCTAAAATGAATAGTTTATAATAGGTATCTTCGTTTATTGCAAATTATTAACAATTTAATAATATTACCTACCATAAGATAACATACCAGTTTTTTTAGGTTCCTATAGTGGCCGAGTTTTACTTTGGAAGGGATTTTCGTATACGCACACCATAATCTATGCACACCATAATCTATGCACACCATAATCTATGCACACCATAACGTCTCTGATTTTAGGTCTACATAAACACATTTTTCCTCGGTATTTTAAAACTAGAAAAACATTAAAAATCTTTTCTCCTGATTTTGATATCATAAAATACCTTTTAATAAAAATAAAACGCAATAAACCCCCGGCTCTAAACCTCTGAGTACTTATACATTAAAAAGTAAAAAATAAACAGCTTCGAAAGTTATTATGCGAATACGTCCAATAGATTTTTAAATAATACTATTTTGGGATCATAATAAAAAATGATAGTATTAACAATTAAATGTGAAGCAAAAAAAGAAACGAAATGATAAATACTCCCGGGCAACGCCAGATCGGGATGCTAGTATATAGGAGGGTTATATATTACGGTGTTATTATCTTTATCAGCATATTTGAAATGTTAGATAAATTTATAGATTGCTGTCAGCCGTTTCAAAGAGGGAAAATAATCGTCACCCCACTTCCATCTCACCGTTACGTTTCCACGATTTTGGGGTGCGCAAGTGCGAGCTTGCCACCCACGGAGAAGGTAGATGAAATAAAAAGCAAAAAAAAAAGATACTGGATTGTTTTTCAAAAATGTTGGAGAAGATGAAGGCTAGCAACTGACGATTACAAACTGCGTCGAAGTATGGAGGCCGAGGACAATGTTTGCCATACATCTATGCAAATCGACCTACAAGTATGTTACACTATTGTTATGGATTTCTCACTCCATTGTTTTATTTCCATAGATAGTAATCGTTAGTTGAACATTCACATTAAAATAAACTGTAAGACCAAGGTATTCGTTATATTTATATTGGTAGATAGAGAAGTGTTTTGGAAGTTGGTAAAACCTATATGAAAAAACAAACAACAAAAAAAGCTTTTGGTCCCAAATCCTTCGTTGGAAAATTCCTTTGCTTATAAGTCAGTCAATCTCTTGTAATCATTGTATTAGTTAGCTTCCAAGAATCTTCGCTTGTCTTAATATTTGTGTAGGGATCATCAGTTGTTTACCATGAAAAACTATTTCGGGAATTTAAAAACAAAACAGAATTTATCTCATTGCTCCCCAGCAATGTGGATCAGACACCACCACCCTTAAAAAAAAACAAGAACAAAAACGTTCCGGATATCAAAACTAGTTTTTGTTCCGGATTATTTTTTCTAACCTATTTTCTTATTAAAACTGTTCTCACAACGATGCTTTTATCTGTAATTTATTCCCGAAAAAATTCAACATTAATAATAAAATGCAAGCTAAAAAAATAATGTATATAAGCTATTCACAAGAATTCATATCCACAGAAACAGATTATCCTGTCAACACTAGGAATATGTAAGTCTTCTGTATTCGAAGCATTCCCTTATATATATATATATATATATATATATATATATATATATATATATATATATATATATATATATATAATGTGTGTGTGTGTGTCTCCAGATGAATAATGTATTTTCATAGAAAGTAAGTTTGTGCACATGTTTCTATATTTCTGTGTATACGATTCACTCCTGAACTAATTAACCGATCATTATAAATTTAGGAACACAGCTGCTAAGCATAAGGGTTCATAATGTGGGCTATATTTAGTTTAATTTAGTTATTCTGCAAATGGGGCAAAGAGGAGGTTATAATCGCTCATGTATTACTCCCCGTCTGTCTTTCTCTTTCACTCTCTCTCTCTCTATCTCTATCTCTCTCTCTCTCTCTCTCTCTCTCTCTCTCTCTCTCTCTCAATACTCTTTATTTCTCACGGTCTTTTTCTGCATTCTCTCTCTCTTTCTATTTGCTTACTCTCTCTTTCTATTTGCTCTCTCTTTCTCTCTCTCTCTCTCTCTCTTCCTCTTTCTTCTCTCTTTTTCGTTTTATCACTCTTGTTTTTTTCTTATATTTCTCTCATTCGCCCCTTCAATTCTCATTCATTTTTATCTGTTATCCGTTCTCTTTCCTTCTGTCTGTCGTTTTTTGTTTCATTTCATTCGTTTTCTTGTCCTTCCACATCTCTCTCTCTCTCTCTCTTTCTCTCTCCTCTCTCCTCTCTCTCTCTCGTTCACATCCCTACTCTTTACCCCCTCTATGTATACAAATGTTTCCGTGACTCTTTTTCCCGTCCTCTTTTCACCTCTATCCGCGTTTTATTCCCTAAAACCTCAGTTTTACGTACAATCCCCACCACCGCCCAGACCACCGATCACTCACTTCTTTTAAATGCCGGTCGACTCCAAACATACATAAGCGCACGCACGTAAACACAAATACGCATATATATTCACACACAAAAAAACACACGCTCGTGCGTAGGTTTTACACATCAAAAACATCTTTGCAGAACGCGCGTTTACAGAGGTGGAGCAAAGGGAGGGAATTATCGTGAATTATTGTAAACATCCCCAACATAACGGTTTAAAATAACATTTAAAATAACATAGTGATTTTTTTAAATTTTTACATTGTAGGTTGCAAAAGATATGTTCTTTCCCGCTTTACAACGGTCTTGTCTGGAAATTTCCTCACCAAACGGCGATCCCTTTTTATCTTAACTCACCAGATGAATAACAGAACGATCATTTCACCGGGATTTTTGGCTAAGATCAAAGTGTAGTATCTGTTCCGATGGATACTGCACGCCTGTCCTGTGCAGTTCTAGGAGGTCCACCCTCCCAGGCTTTGCCTCCCCTCTTTGGGGAGGAGTAAGTTTATTGCTTACTGTCTGAGGCGCCCCTACCGGGGAATGCCGACGGGGCTGCCCAGGTAATTTTTAAATGGCCAGAGTGCTCACCTCTCGAGCGCTGGCTTTTCAAACCCCACTTTCTCGACCCGATCTTGGGTCACATCTTACTTGTGGGAGTAAGATAAAACTGGCCTTGTGCCTAACTCCTGGAGAGGAGTAAATAAAACTATTTATAATAATACACGATGATATCCCATGTTTGTCCGTACGTCATAACCTTTCACACCCGTTGTAAATAGTGAGATCGTCCGATCGCCACAGATGAAATGAAAATCAGTTAGAAATACCTAATGTTGTTTGCCAAAAATTACATTTTTATCTATTTCAAAATTAATTATTCTAAAATCGAATAAAATAAGGAATAATTATAAATAAAACATTATTTGCACTATTTTTTCATTTTTATTCATCTAATTATGACAATTATAAATTATGTAAAGTGTTACAATATAAAGACAAATTAAAAGGCAAAAAACGTTCGTTTTATTTATTTAAAATATATTTAGCTGACAAGTATTTGTACAGTAAGAAGAGAGAGTAACGTGGAGGTTTCATTCGATCTTGTTAGTTAAAAGTAAATTTTGTTACTAAGTTTTTATAAAAACCACATTAAAATCCGGGGGAATCTTTAACAATAGCCCTCAAACTCGCGAGTCGGGTTCAAAAAAAGTTGTAGAACGTGGTTAAAAACATGAATATGCAACAAATAAATGCGACGTACGTCGAGACTGGAGATTTTCCTAGTTAGCTATTCCATTTGTTTGTATTTTTACGTACGATAAATGGGTTTTTATTAGACATGAAAAAAAAAAATTTTTTTTCATGTCTTCTTACCTAAAACAAGATGGCGTCACTAGTCTTGGTTCTCGTTGTCACGTGTGTGTGTGTGTGTGTTTTTTTTTTACCGGGACTCATAATCAAAGCGGCGTTTTTTTTTGTTTTTTTTTTTTGGGGGGGGGGTTGCATTTTTTAAATTTAATTTTATGAAACGAACATTTTAACGATATTTTGGTCACCGAATGAGCGCGCATGTCGTTACGTCATTGGGGTGGGTGGGGGACATTTCCCCGTATTTCTTGTTACTGCAAAGACGTGGGAAAATGTGGGCAAACGCCAAAGGGATGTTGAAGTCCATGCATGGGACCGTTAACGCAATGAGGGCCGACTACATGGCTGAATTTATGTGGTCGCAACGGTTCCGTGGCATGGACGACAGACTATATCATTTTTGGCAGCAGGTGTGCACCATATACACGGTGTGAGGAATAACGACATAAATAAAATGAAACTGCTTTTATTACTTTAGTTTAAAATGTTGTTTTGCTTTGTTCTTTTGCTTGACTGAAATAGGAAAACTTAGGTTTAGGGTTAGGGCTGGAGTTGGAGTTAGGGTTAGGGCTGGAGTTGGAGTTAGGGTTAGGGTTAGGAATTTTTTAAAGAAACAACAGGAAAAAAAACATTACGGTGTGACGAATGAAAATAATATGTAAGTAAAAGCACAATGACATGTAAATCAAAAGAAAATGATTTTATTCCTTTTGCTTAAAATGTAATTTTGTTTTGTTCTTTTGCTTGGCTGAAACATGAAAAGTTGCGCTTTAAATATGAGTCCCAGTAAAAAAAGAAACAGCGAAAACGAGGCTGCAAATTTTGAACGACACGCCGCCATGTTTTCAGTCGAATTTGTATACGATAAAAATATCGATTTATAAATAATAGCACTTTTAACGGATTATAATCATTAATAACTGTCACATGTGTGTTGGAAATTCACTTTTATCGGCTTCGGTAACTTTTATTTGTTGTATATTTGTTTTTTCGGCGTTTTCGTTTGAGGGCTATTGTAAAAAATACCCAAATCCGGAATAAGGTTTATTATCTTTCTTACAGGAAAACGAGAAATAAGAAATAGGAAAAAGAATAATTAGTTCTTAGTTTAGTCGTAAAACGACTTACTGTTGTCATCAAGTACTGTTGCTAATACTACTTGGTGGAGTCAGTATTTGATCCCTTTGTTCGCCAGACGAGTCTAAATCTTGTAGGGAAATCTTCCCGTTCATAACAGTAAAAAAACAAACACTGATATTCTTCAAATGCGTTCTAGCGATAAAAATACTGTTTCAAACTTAAGCATGACAGATTAAAGAAAAGTAATTTTTGAAATCACCTAAACACCCATGAGTCAATCCAACCTAAATGTTAAACCCATGTTCACGTCTATTGTCACACCAATTTCCATAAAGTTTGACCGTGTAGTGAAGAAACTCAAGCGTGACAGACTGACCGATAAAAATGTCTTTTCGTAGAGAACCGAGGAGCATCTAAAAATTATGAACCTTACAGCTCCATTGGAAGCAATTGAAACAGGTGTGTCTGTCCAGTTGTTGTATTTTTTTTATCATAGTTCACCCCAAACAAGGCAGGCCGCTACTGTAGACGTAAGGGGCTACTGAGAAAAAAGGGTGAAGGTTTTTTTTTGGGGGGGGGGGTCAACCTAAATTAGGAGCTGCGCAGCGAGGTGTCTGTTTACATTAGTTTTAAACCTCTGCATGTCAGTAACGTCAGGAAAGCAGGGATCAGGGAGGGAGATCGCAAGTCTAGCAGCACGAGGCTTTTGCAGTAGAAAGCTCTTCGGCATCTGGGGACTTCCACAGTGTATGGATGGGATTTGGCAGATTGTCGGGTTGGTCTAGTGAATTTACGCCGTGGGGTTACCAGAGCAGCAAGCTCATCAGAGCGTAATCCATTGAAGTACTTGTAAAACAGGCACAAGGAAGCAACATTGCGGTGATGAGACAGGGGCTAGAGCTTGGTGGATAGTGAAAGACCTATCAAGTTGGCAACTCTTTTTTGGACCTTTCTAAGAGGAAGAGACTGGCGGATGATGCACCAGCCCAGATGTGGCAACAATACTCAATGCATGTGCGGGTGATGGCTTTGTAGAGATATAGGATAATGTCAGGTGTGAGAAGTTTACTGGCACGGTAGAGAGAACCCACCTTTGCAGCATCCCTGGCAATGTTTTCAATGTATTTATTCCAATTCATGTTATCTGTGAAAGTTAGGCCGAGGAGTTTGAATGATGAACTCTCAGGCAGGGTGGTATTTGCCATGACAATCGATGGTTGAAGATGTTTCGTGTAGTTATGCAAGGAAAGTAGCTTTGTCTTTGCGGCATTAAAAGTTACCATCCATTTTTGACTCCATTCCACTACAGACCGGAGGTAATTTTCTAAGGATTTAGCCATTGCCTCAGATATGTGCGTGTCGGTTTTGCCCACATGACGAGAGTAGAGCGTGGTGTCGTCAGCAAATATCCCTATCTCAGTCGCAATGGCATCAGAGAGGTCATTTATGAAAATTAGGAACAGTAGAGGTCTAAGAATAGATCCCTGGGGTACACCGGCATTTATGCCATATTGCTTAGAAGAACGGCCATTGGGTACAACTTGGATCTTTCGTTTTGTTAGGAAGGATTTAATTATATTAAATAGTTGTCCAGTAATACCATATGAGCGCAGTTTTATGAGAAGCCCTTCATGCCAGACCTTGTCAAAGGCCTTGGATATATCAAGCGCTACCGCCCTAGCTTCACCTGCCTTGTCCAGTGTATGATATATGCGTTCAGAGATGACCGTTAGGATATCTGCAGTAGATCGTGTTTGTCTGAATCCGTATTGATGATCAGAAAAAAGTTTAGCATTAACTAGGTGCCTGACTATCGTTAGGTTGATTAATGATTCAAAGATTTTAGCAAAGATCGGGAGTAGACTGATTGGGCGGTAGTTTAGAGGATCAGTTCTATCTTCAGAATTATTGAAGATTGGTACCACAGAGGCAATTTTCCAACTATTAGGGAAACAAGATTCAGTAAGGCATTTGTTGTATAGTTTGAAGAGGACAGGGGTCAGCTCAGCAGAGCATGTCTTTATTACTATTACTGGTATAAGATCAGACCCACAGGCTTTGGAGGTGTCAAAGTTTTTATGATGTCTCTCACTTGAGACGGGGTGATGACCAGGTTCTCAAGTGTGGCTTCAGTCCGCAATGGTAATTTAGGGAGGGGTTGTTTGCTGAGTCCAGAGTGGAGTTTAAGGCGAAACGCTGGGCAAGTAGTTCAGCCTTATAAGTTGCCGTGCAAACAGCATCGTTGTGATTAGATAACGGGGGAATTGTCGATTGTCCATTGTTCATCATACTATTATAAATTTTCCAGAAATCATGAGTACCTAGTTTCTGTGACTGAATGCGTGTTTTGGTTATCTCTGTATACCTTCTCTTTGCTTCATCTATCACTACTTTTACCATGCGAGGTTATCATTAGCATCATCCTGGCAACCAAAGGCCGAACCATCAGATCCTCCTTTGCTGTGATGAGATTTTTTATGCTTATTGTGTACTAATAAGTCACCGCTTATCAAGTCACAAAAGCCATTCGAGGATAAGAGTTAATGAGTTTGGCAGGTGGACGATGAGACGACACCATGAGGATTGGTAACGATGGTTGAAATTGTTCAAAATTTGATGATTTAAGATGACGGCTCGACAAGAATTTGTTAACATTAGACTTGAAAACGATCATGTTGTAATCACGGGGAAGCAGCCCCGTCGTCGTGTGTTCCACAGACGAGTAGTTCTTCGAAAGAAACTTTGCTTATGGAAGTTCCGTTTAGTCTTAGTTGGACATATGATGAAAGGAAAAATATTTACAGTGGTTGTAACTAGACGAGTTTATACTATGGTCTGGTTCGATTCGAGGAGGTGTATCCTCCCAGGCCAGGCATTATCGTTATTTGAAGTTACCTTACCGGAAAATGCCGACGGGTCCGATCTCGGCTATTTTTGTGCCCGACCACAATGCCCTCTCCAAGTAGCTGGACAACCCTTAACACGTTAAACTGACTTCGTGTCTAATCTTGCTGTAGTAAACAGCAGATAAATAATGTTTCCTATTGACTTTCCTCCCCGCGAGGTCGGTTTTTAATGTGAAAGGAAACAAGCTCCCCACAAAAGGGGCACTCTAGACTGTGACAAAAATTAAAATTACCTCAGTCTAGAAGGGTTTCTCCTTCACTGACAGAGGACAGAAAAGATTAAGTGTAGTATCGAAACAGA
>OY744522.1:89277628-89300128 GCA_963556195.1 Sepiola atlantica | reverse complement strand
GGCCGGCACCCTTTTTTTTGGGGGGGGGGGGAGGAGCGTATGGTGTTTCTTGTAATTTCCGTTCCTTGGTTCATTTTTGTGTGGTGTTAGCTGAGGCCGGTGTAATTTATTGAGGGGGGGGGGTTATGAAGTGATGTTTCTTGCAGTTTATGTTCCTTGGTTCGTGTTGTGGTGTTCTTCATGTGGTTTTGTTTTCTCCCTGTGGTAATAACTTGTGACTGGTTACCCTTTGAAGCTTATGCGGATTGGTTTCCGCATTCAAGGATTTTCCTTAAGATTGCAGCGGTTTTGATCATTGCCGTCCATTGTATGGTTTCGATGGTCCCTTTGATTCCAATTTCTCCCAGTCTTTTCTCCGGGTTTTTGGGGAGTGTTCCTAGTGATCCTACGATTATTGGTATTATACTAACTTTCTTCATGCTCCATATTCCTTTCAGTTCACTGGCTAGTTCTGTGTATTTGCTTCGTTTTTCTGCCTTTGATCTTCACTCTGTGGTCTGCTGGAACGACAAAGTCAACGATTTTACAAGATTTTTTCTTCTTGTCTATTATAATAACATCAGGTCTCCTTGCTTGTATGAGTTTATCTGTTTGTATATCCATATCCGAGAGGATTTTGTGTGTTTTCGTTTTCCAGTACTGTTTCTGGTTTCTATTGTACCATTTGTCTGCGTATTCGAAATTCTATTATTATTATTATTATAATTATTATTATTATTATTGTTATTGTTATTGTTATTGTTATTATTATTATTATTATTATTTTTTTTTTTTATTATTATTGAAATTATTAAATGCAAAATACTAAAGAGGTTTTTGCAAATAAATTATTGTACCTCTTGTTGTAATATCAAAGTAACATTAAGAAATCAATAGGTTAATATCTATTTTTTAAATAATTGTTGATCTGAAATCGGAGAAATGTTGACATTACTTTTCATCAATATCATAAGTGATCGATACTGGTTAGGTCAGAAACAGAAAATGCCTACAGTCTAGAAAACTAGTCGGAATAATTATTTTCTGAAATATTGACTAGAAAGCAGAGTTGATTTCATCAGTATCATGTCCCCTTTCCTAATAAGATAGGGTGATATGTCTTGTGTCGTTGGGTTAAAAAAAATCAACAACTAATTTGGTGACCTAGTGACATTTATAATACATCATTTTCATGATGTTAATTACTAACAATTAACATCATTTTCATGATGTTAATTACTAACAATTAACATCATTTTCATGATGTTAATTACTAACAGAGCCCGTGAAACGGCGTTGTCCGGGAAAATTGAGGATCCCAAGATTATTATTAATTTTAAATCTTTCTACGAAATGATGAAATTTAAATCGCATAAATACGTTTGAATTTGTTCGTTTTAACTTTTAAATTTAATAATTAATAAGAGACTGCAAGTTTCAGTTCCGGTTTGTGATTTCCCCAAGTTAGCAATTGTAAAGAAAATACAATCTAACACAGATACGTCAGTGTTAATTGGTTAAACAGATTTTTAAGTCACGTAAAGGCATATATATGCATATTTATTGAAATGCTGACTTGTTTTCGAGTGAAACGAAGTGAATATTTGTGGATTTCATAAAGAAATGATGGTTTTAAATAGGATTTTAAAATATACATGTTATTCTAGACTATTGCATTGAGGGGTAACCATGCCTATTGCTTTTATTGGGGCGGAAGGATAAAAACTTGTACAAAAGCAATTCTTAAGATAAGCATTACTTACTCGTGTGTTGATGTAAATAAATGTGAAAGATTATTTCGGAAATGTCCATTCCGTATTATTTTGTCAATCATCTATATTGTAAATGTAGAATACATTAGTATTCAATATTTTAGGATTAAAGGTTGACGTATTTATGTATTCAATTTTTTAGTATAGTGCCTTAATGTTAATAAATCAATAATTTAAAGAATATAAATAAGTTTGAAAAAATATAAAATGCGTTCAATTGGTAATCGCGAATCGGGGGAAGATTGGTTGCAGCAGAGTGAACGCTGAAAAATATATGGAAGCACAGAGGTGTAAGAATAGGCAAAATGATAGCATATGATGTTCATGTGTAAGATGTATTTTTTAGTTAATTTTAAAATCAAGACTATAAAATATTTGGAAAGTAATTATTGAATAACAAAAAGTATTCACGATAATATGTTAATGGAAAGAAATGTGATACATTATAACGGTAATGTCCACCCGTATGAATTATTGTCAATCTCCTATTCTGTTAATGTGAATGTATTTGTGTCTATGATTTTTTAAATTATGTGGTAAGATGTATTTTGCAGGTTAATTAGTTAGTATAGTATATTTTATTAAATCGACTATTGTAAAAAATATTAAAGTTTAAATGAAAGGAAATGGGTTTTTGTTCAATTGTTAATCGCAAATCTGTCGACTATTTGTAGAAACAAAGTGGACACTAAAAAATGTACGGAAGAATGGTGGTGTAAAAATAGAGGAAATGTTCGCAGCTGTTGATCGTATGTAAGGTGTTTTTTAGTTATTTTTTAAATGAAGACTATGACACGATCGGTAATTGTTTTAAGGTAAGTAATTATTAAGGAAAGCATTCTTTATGCATATACGTTAATATAAAGAAATTTGAAATGTTGTTATGTAAATGTTCAACCGCATGATTTTTAACCGGTGTATATGAAACGAAATATCTGTTATAAAGTTAACACACGGTAAATCAGGTAGCAGAAAATAGACTTGTAAGTGTGAAAGAGTTATTTCCTCTGACTCCCTCTATGACATTAGTGAGACAAAATCTAGTAAGCGTATTAAATATAAAAGTCTATTAAAAGAAAACAATTGGAGATGAAGATTTTTCTTTTTCAAAACACGAACCAATAGATTTCAACAATGAATGAGGTAAAATGTGTTTTTTATGTAGCTTTTGTTTTTAAACTATTCCGGTCAATGAAATAGAGAAAAACCTCACTTTGCTTTACATATAAGATAAGATATGTATACGTTATATGTAAAGCAAAGTGAGATTTTTCCCTATTTCATATAACATACGATAGTGAACGACATAATCACGTTGACAAACAGGTTTCCGTTAGATCACCGAAGTTAAGCAACGTTGAGCCTGGGTGACCATTTGGGAATACCAGGTGATGTTTGTGCTCTCCGCTAATCTCGGTATTGTTTCCAGTCATTCTGGACTTCTCCTTGCCACTAGAATCGGGCAGTGCTGACTCATAAGAGGTGTGATTGGGGATTGCGCAACCCTTGTTTTAGAATTAAACGCGCAGTCATCCATTGTTTTTCGAAACTGAACGGAGGCCATGATAAAGATAAGATAATATTTGACACCATCATAATGACGGTAATAATAATCTTTGTTAAAGGTGGATTTCCAGGTGGCGGTCTGCGTGTTTGTTGATGTGGGGACGGGGATAGTCTGGGCAAATGGATACTAGCCAAGTAAATGTCGGCGGTTTTTATAGCTGGTCGGCAGCAAACATGACCATTCGAATACAAAAGGTTGCATCGATGGTGTTTTAGCGAGCGAAGAGGATCAGGGTGAATATGTTTTCGGTCGTGGGGTCGGGCGAAAGGGGTAGACAATTTGGGTCACAGTCGAGAGTATGGGTTAGAACAGGCTTATGTTTTTGAATAAGCAGGGTGTGGTTGGGTGATTATTTGGAAGACGGGTATTAGGGGTGGTTACGGTGAGTAGTTGGGCATTCATTTTTGTTTTTTTAATGTGTCTTCGCATCTCTGTAAAGAGTTTGTCCGTCGGTCTATCGGTTTATTGCAGTTAAGTTTGAAAAACATTGGGATTGACTAGGTATAAAGTGCAGTATCTGTTCGAAATACTACACTTTATATTTGCTGCTCTCGGTCAGTGAAAAAAAATCGTTCTACACTGAGTTTTTATTTTTATTCCAATCCAGAATTCCCCTTTTTTGGAGAGCTGTATTTCTCTACATTTAAAAAAACGACATTGTGTCTAACACTTCTGCCTTCGTTGGGGCAAGTCAATAGGGACTACTTAGATGGGTGACCATTTTGGGAATACCAGGTGCAGTGAGTGAAAAAATGGAAATGGCTGTCACTTTCTGTAATACCCTTTGGAAAGTAGTATGAATCTAATCCTCCCATAAGCTATGGCTGAAATAGATAGTATAAAATACACGCCCAAGCCCTGGTAGAGCAACTAGTCTACAAAGGAAACTAAAACAAGAAATTCCTTCTCCGCTTGTTCCATCTTTGTTTCCGTTCTTCTTAGATTACTCTTTGCGACTGGACTTGAGTAATGCCGGTCCAGGTGAAGTGCTGTTGTGATTGCGTAACCCTTGCTTTACAATAAAATTATCATCGCGCTTGTATCCTTTTCAGAGCTTATCCATTGTCTCCCGAGTCAGGATAAGGCTAACAATGTACTGGTAATTTGCTCGTGTGTATGCGTATGTAAAGGAGCTTGGTTGAAGGGTATGGAGGTACTTCGCGCATGCGAGCTCGGCCGTATGTATACCTGCCTCGTTTTCGTTTCAGCCTATTTCTAGCCCGATTGATGACGAAGAACAATTGATATGACCGAAAATCAACAGCGCTGATGAATACCGCTTTTGCGGATCGATGAGCTCGGTCGGGAGGAATGCAGGGAGGGGGGATGAGAAACTTTACAAAATGGACAACAGACGAACAACGAAAAGGGAAAAAGGAGAGCTGGTTATTAGGGGGAGGGAAGGGGATGTAACAAGCTGTTTTTGAAGGAAGGGGGTTACGGAGATGGTGTCTGAACAAACACTTTCTCTCTTAACTTTGCTTTAGAATTTCAGAGCCGAGGTTTTTTTGGAGGGCGGGTGGGGATGGCAAAGAAAAAGCCCACTAGAAATGATGAATATGAAAATATTTCGGCAGACGTTTCATTTTTTGTTTTTGTTTTTGACTAAAATATTTCGTTTCTTTTTTTTTAAGCTATTATTTTTATTCTAAGCCGGACGTGTTGGGTTAAAATATATTCTTTCTTTCATTCTTACAAGCTTAATAAAAATTAATTCATTTTCTTTAGGCCGTGTTTCTTTCCGCTATCACAACGAATAGACAATTATTTATCTATCTCAGACAAACTTACTTTAAACTCTTCTTTCTCACGAACCGACTCACTATCAATCTATTACGGCATGTGCATGTCTGTTTCTATCTACCTCAGTATGTGCACAATATCTTTCCGTATAAGTCTATACATATCTAACTACCTATATTTCTATCTACCTACCTATGTATATGGGTCCATATCTATATTTTGTTTACTATTGTCAATACTTATCAAGGTCAAGATCCACTCAAGGATAAAAGTCAATGAGACGGAAATGATGATCAGCTGAAAGATGAGAAACGCTATGGGAGTATTAACATTAATCAATGGTATGAACTGATTATTACGTATGAGGCGGATTTTGACAAGAATTTGTTGACATTAGAGTTAGAGATGACCAAGTTGTAATTAGCATGAAGCAGTCCTGCGGTAATGTGTTCTACAGATGGGGAGCTCTTGCAAAAAGTCTCTGTCCATGGAAGTTCCACCTGATACTAAAGTTTATACTTCTAACTTTAGTTCCGTATTAATAATATAATTCCCGCCAAAACTACCTATCAATATTAACATTAACACCATAGTGTTTACCTAATTCCCCTGAAAATAGGGCCGATGAGCCTGAAAATACTTGGGGCACATATAGTTATGGCAGATTCATCGGTCAATTCCTCACCGAAACAAAGATCTTAATTCGGAAAGGATCCACACAAAGATATCCAGACATAAGTTATGTCATATTCAACAACATTTGTATTACAGAGAAAACGCCGCCTAAATATACATATATATTATTTCAATTGACTATATACATATATATACTAAATGAGTTTTTCACTAAGGCTTTTTCCTATATACTTTAATAGCACAAAATACGTTCTAAAATGTTTTGATTGTTCTAATTAGACGTACTTTATAATTACATAAACAAGTCACCAATTTCTTCATTGTTCTATATGTATTTCTCTTGACCCTTCTCACTCTACATTGTTTCATATAACTCTAATATTTATTAATGTGCCTAATGTACTTACGTGTGTCTGTACACACCACAAACATGTTTGTAAATTAGATGGCAATATAATAAATCTATTTGTTTCTATACAGGAATAATCAAGAATAATATTACTGCTTTATATTATTATTATTATTATTAATAATAATAATAATAATAATAATAATAATAATAATAATAATAATAATAAAGAGTCTTATTATGTTTAGTTATGCTGAAAAAATGTCTTAGAAGAGGTCACAGTTTATGAATTTTAAAATGAAATCAAAGTAGAATAAATAATGATAGTAGTTTTAACTCAACGCGTCACATGTACGTCTCGTAATCTGTATCTTTCTAAAGTTATGTGTGTTTATATATTTGTATGCAAAGGATTCACTCTTAAACTATTTTTCGGTCCAGACAAGCCATCGAGCAACTTGATGTAAGGAGCTAAGAAAAAATACTACTTCAAGGTCAAAAACTAGCCAACGATAAGTGTTAGATGGATAGATTCCAACCCAGAAAACAGCAATTCTTCCCCCTTTGTCAGAAACATTTCTCATGGAATGTGAGAACTAAAGGACAAAATAAGGGAAGCGAGAGTTACAGGGCTGCTGAAATAAAACGATTATTATGACTTTTGAAATACATCTCGGAGGCGTAATTTGTCTAAATGTGGACTATATTTAGTTTACTTTAGTTTTATGCAAACGCGTTAAAAAGAGAGTGGAAACCCTTCGTGAAAATTCAGATACAGGCGATTTTTATGAAATTTTAAGAATAGGTCTTCAACATCAATTAATAGACATAAGGTTTAGTAGCATCATACCTTCACATTAATCTGTGTAAGGGAAGATAAAAGTGGTGCATAACTGTTCTGTTCGTGGACCAAAATGTTTGCTATCATTTCTGTTTTCGTTAGCATTCTTCGAAATGCCAGACTATCACCTGCCATTTAGAGGCTCCAACCGAGTGCTCTTTTAAGAATTTTGGCCGTTCCCTTAAGTGCAATTATTTTGATTTCTTTTGCACTTGGTTTTCCGGGAATACTTTCCAGATACTTTTTGAATTTTTTTATTCATGAGGCCTTTAGCTCCTATTATAACTGGGATAATGTTGATTTTTTGAGGTTCCAGTTTCTCTTCATATCATACATTAGGCCATGGTATTTTGTCACCTTCTCCCTCTCTGCTCTATTTAAGCCACTGTCATTTGGAACACTCACCTCAATCAGTGTTACCTTTCTTTCTGCCTTATTTAATACGGTTTTACGGACAATATATAACACAACACGGTGGTATATTTGCAAGAATGTATTTACAGAAGGACAGAATAGCATGTTACAGAAAGACTGCTCCGAGATTGCTCCGTCCTTCTTTGTATAGAAGAGCCCATATAGTTAGGAAATAGAGTAACTCACCATCAAACGAAAACATATATATATATGTGTTTGTGTGTCTTCACCTGTTTATATCTATCTATATCAGTCCGTTCCTATCCATCTGCCTGGTAGGTATCTTCGTCTATTTCAGTGAGCTTTTTATTCCTCCATTGTCCAGTCTCTTCTTAAACTGACACGATTCTCGTTCTTCCACCCTGAATTCTAATTTTTCTTCTTTATTCATAACACCCTATGTTTAACGTCTTCTTCCGGAAATGAATCTGGAGGCGCGAATATCGGCAGGGCCATTCATCCGTCCATAAAACCCGATACTAGGGGCTTAATTATTAAACACTTTTGTCCCGCCAAGACACTGACCGATGGCGGCCTTGAATGATCGCTTTTGACCAATAAAACCAAACCTCATTTTCTCCATTCGTCTAAATATATAATGAAAATTGCGGATTTTGTGAGCTAGCTTGAAAGAATAAAAGAAACTTTTCTTTTAAAACATATATTTACTTATATACCTAGATGCTAGCTGTTGTAAGCGTCCTACGATGGGTTCCTAACGCTGGCACACACTTGCGGCGATTTAATAAGTGTAGGGGAGTTAGGCCAGAATATACTTCAAATCAACCTAACAAATACTTATTTGGTTATAATTTAAATTAAAAGTCGTTCTCGATGGTGGACTTCCCATAAGAGGTGTTCAGAAGAGAAAAGAAATGGCGATGGAAACATGCTCTGACTTGTGCCTACGCTTCATCGACCACGCGCCATTAGAGAGAATTCCACATACCCCATAGTAGGTAATAATTAAAACCTTGACACCAACCACAGCATAAGAAACGTCAAGATTCAAATTTCAAGAAACAATAACATAACCAAATACATTCTTGGACTCAGCATGCACACATCAAGACAAAATAAGAATTTATCGCTAATCGGCGAATACACACACCATATACACACAAAATAACCAAAAGAGTAATTTTCAGTGTTTTCTTGAAGGGATTATTTGTATGCGGAGCTAAAAAAACTACTTCAAGGTCAAAAACTAACCAACGATAAATGTCATAGCGATAGATTCTGACCCAGAAAATTAGCAATTATTCCTCCTTTGTCAGAAACATCGCTCATGGAATGTGACAACTAAAGGGAAGTGAGAGTTACAAGGCGGTCGAAAGTAAACCCATGGTCCACTTTCTACTCTCCTAAATTATTTTGCATTGTCACATCAACCGTTTACTATTTATTTCGCGCTGATAATGACCGTTTGTTTCCTCTAGAAATTAAGTGGTAATAAGCCACTCTAGTGAAGGTTTGAATAGTGTTTTCATTCTCCAGTTGTTTTACATTTCTTGACCCTTCACGACCATTATGTGTGGTACCAATAAAGGCGAGTATCACTATTTTTTCGGGGGTGGATGAGATTAAAGGCAATTCCAGTACATTTGGATTCATGTAATCTTTTTTTTAGTTTAGTTTGTGTTGTTGTTTTCGTTCAATTTCTATTTCAACTTCCTTGGAGTTTATCAGCGTTATCTTGTTATGTGGATTGATTTCTGCACTCAAAGATTTTTCTTAATATTTCAGCTGATTTCATCAGTACCGTGCGTTATATGGTATAACTTTCCCTGATTCCAATAGAATTCGTCCATTTTTATTGACAGGATAGTTTCTGTATGATAGAACATTTTGTGATGGAGATTACTCCTTGCCAGTCGCAATGATGACAAAAGCATGACCTCGTATCCTCGCCTATGTAAGGGCATAAGTAACATACCTAGACTCATGTGAAAACTATGATATATATATATATATATATATATATATATATATATATATATATCGGAACGTCAGTTCGTCTAATAAGCACGACCAAATATTGTCTTGCTGTTGACGTTTTCCGAAATGTCTTTTGGTGCCGGCTTGTGACAGGTTCTGTAATCAGAAAGCGATACACTGGACAAGGCATGTGAATCCAGGGTAGTAGCGCTTGATATATCCAACGCTTTTGACAAAGTCTACCATAAAGGGCTTCTTCTAAAATTTCACTCATATGGTATTACTGGACAAATATTTAATATAATTAGATCCTTCCTAACCAAAAAAAAGAACCAGGTTATCCTCGATGGCCGTTCATCTAAGTAACATGACATAAATGCTGGTGTTCCCCAGGGATCCATCCTTGGACCTTTATTGTTCCTGATTTTCATAAACGACATCCCTGATTACATCGAGTCTGAGATATGTCTATACCATGACGACACCACGCTTTACTCTCGTCATATTGGCAAAACTGACGCGTACATATCCGAAGTAGTGACTGAATCCTTAGAAAATAACCTCCAGGCTGCGTTGGATTTGAGTTATAAATGCTTGGTAACTTTTAATGCTGCAAAGACAAATCTCCTTTCCTTCATTCACTACAAGAAACCTCTTCAACCACCGATTGTCGTGGCAAATAACACCCTACCTAAGAGTTCAACAAACTCCTCAGCTTAACATTCACAGGTAACATGAATTGGAACCAATACATTGAATACATTGCCAAGGCTGCTGCAAAGAAAGTGGGCTCTCTCTCTACCGTGCTAGTAAACTCCTCACACCTGACATTATCCTGTATCTCTAAAAAGCCACCATCCGCCCATGCATGGCGTATTGTTGTCACATCTGGGCTGATGCATCATCCACTAGTCTCTCCATCTTAGACAAAGTCCCCCAAAAAGTCGCCAACTTAATAGGCCCCTCACTATCCACCAAGCTTCAGCCCCTGTCCCATCGCCGTAATGTTACATCCTTGTGCTTGTTTTACAAATACTTTAATGGATTGTGCTCCGATGAACTAGCTGCTCTAGTGCACCCTTGACGTAAATACACTAGACCAACCGACAATCAGCTAAATCCCATCCATTAACTGTGAAGGTTCCCAGATGCCGGAGAGCCTTCTACTTCAATAGCTCCTTTCTTCGTGCTGCCGGCCTCTGGAATTCCCTCCCTGCTCCCTGTTTCCTCGACTGTACCGACATGCAGAACTTTTGAACTAATGTAAACAGACATCTCGCTGCACAGCTCCCAACTTAGGATGACACCCAAAACTCATACCCTAATTCTCAGTAGCCCCTTACGTCTACAGTGGCGGCCTGCCTTGTTTGGGGTTACCTATGTTAAAAAAGAAAGATACAAGGTATACGATTATTCCCTGCTTCCTCATGTGTTTTGCTTCGAGAGATCGCTAACTGATTCGGAAGTATTGCTACACAAGCTGCAGGAAAGTTTACACTTTATACGAATCAATACTGTTTTGTTTAGCATGGCATCTACTATTGCTAACCAGCGTTTAAGAGGAATACTCCATTACAGGTCTTGCGAGTGTAAGAATCGTTAATAACCAAAACCTGCCACTGGTCATTGGCAACTCGTTTGCCATTCTGCCCGGCCTGAAGCAAGTTCTTCCCACGTATCAATTTTAGTTTTCTTCAAGATATATTTCAGGTAGTATGTGTAGTACTTCCGGGGTTTATAAAACACGAATCCTTACTGAAAGTGTTCCCCTACAATCTCAGATTTGGAAAAACGAATATCGTCGATGCAACCCCGATACAAAGCAATCTTAAACGATACTTCATTATAAACGCTATGCAATACTTAATCATACAATACAGATTATCTCCTTGTCTTAGATACTTGGGGCTCTAGTCTACCATACTACTCCAACTATAGAGGGAGTATAAGTGGATACGTGCATTTCCAAGATGTAGTTCTAAAATGACTCCATAATCGTGGTAGAATCTGCAATCGTTGCACAACAACCATTGTCACACACATGTATATATGTGCGTGTGTATGTATGTATGTATGTATGTATGTATGTATGTATATATATACATATATATATATATATATATATATATATATATATATATAATTTTTAATTTTCTTATATTTTTGTTTTTGATGGGGATGTGGCATATTACCGGATGCCAGATATTCCCCCACTATTTCAGACACTCCAGCCGAGAGATCTTTTTTAAAATTCTAACAGTCCTTTTAAGTGCAATTGTTTGTATCTCTGATGCAATTGGTTCAGTGGGTATATTCGCAAGGTAGTTTTTGATATTCGTTTTCTTTAGTTCGGTTATCCTTTCGTAATCTTTTCCCTTTTAGCTCTGTTTAAGCCAACATCATTAGGAACACTAACTTTAACTAGGGTAGCTACTTTCTCCCTTTTGTCACATATCACTATGTCAAGTTTAAAAGCTCCGTTTTCTAGATATGTAGCGGTAGGGGCCGCATAGCCATGGTGGATGGTGTATAACTTATTTCCAACTGTTCTTTCTTGTATATGCTACCAGGACTTGCTGCTACACTGGATATTTAACTTATATATATATATATATATATATATATATATATATATATATATGTGTGTGTGTGTTATGTGTATAGGTATGTGTGTGGGTTATTTGTATAGCTATGTGTGTGTGTTATGTGTATAGGTATGTGTGTGTTATGTGTATAGGTATATGTGTGTGTTATGTGTATAGGGATATGTGCGTATATATTTATATGCATTGGTATTTATATTTATATATATATATGTATGCTCCTATTTCACTATAATCCGGTTTTCTCTTTTCGTGGGATTTGTTACTTAGTCATTAATGAAATAAGATGACGTTTCAATTTTTTTTCAGTTTAAAAGACTAAGTTTATGTCGGTCATCGCCAGCCATTATTCCATGCATGTGATGTTAGGGAGTTTGATGTTTGGCTGAATTATGCGTTTGTTATGCATATTTGTGGGAGGAATCTCTGTAAAGACAACTGACAACTAGCGCTAGGGTAGTTTGTCTACTCTTACTTTGTTTCAATGATATCTTTATGATGAACTTTGAATTGGGTGCAATTGTGTCGAGTAGTTTCGTTGCCTGTAAGTGTCTAATGTGTTTAGTTTTAGCTTAAGTAGTAGTAGTAGTAGTAGTAGTAGTAGTAGTATTTTATTAATATTTTTGCTGTCGCATCGTGATTCCTGCTGTTGATCTGTAAACAGGAGATTCCCCACCGATGAGGGGAGTTGAGACAAATGGGGCACGGGGGAAGGAAGATGCTGACGACATTCGGACCACTGCATTCTGAACTGCAACAGATGCAGCGTTGATTGAAATTTAGCCAGAGGACTATACGGTCTCTCCCAGGCTTTAAGCTATCTTCACTACCCTATTCTTTCTTTTTACATATTCCCTCTCTCTCTCTCTCTCTCTCTCTCTCTCTCTCTCTCTCTCTATTCATCTCCATCCTTTCTTTTTTCTTCCCTCCCTACTTTTTCTTCAGTCTTTTTCCTATTTCTTTCCACTTTCTTTTAAATCCCTCTACTCTCCTACTTCTTTCAAATTAATTCCTCTCCTTTTTACTCTCTCTCTCTCTCTCTCACTCTTGTCTTCCATATTTTGTATTTTCCTCTTTCTATCTATATACTCTAAACCTTTAAGTTCTTCTTCTTTTTCTTCCTTGCCCCTTTGTCTTTTTTATCATCTTATCCCCCTTCGAGTTGAACAGGTGAAGACACATATCAATTACAACAATGATGTCTGACAAAATGCCCGCCTAAACATGTCGGCCAACGACAATAGGGTGGAATGCGGCCTTGTCAATTTCCACCAATAGCTCACCCACTCAGTTAACAACAGGAATATAAATAAATGATAAGAAGAAGACAATACGAACAGTAAGAAGAAAGAAAAGAAAGAGAAAAGAGTGGGAGGGGGAAAGAAAGAGGTGGCGGGAGAGGAAGAAGGGATAAAAGAAGGAAGAAGTGGCAGAATAGATAGAGAAATAGGAAAAGGAATTAGTAGGAGGAGTAAAAAAAATATAGTAGAATAATAATAATAATAATAATAATAATAATAATAATAATAATAATAATAATAATAATAATAATATAAAAAAAAAATTTTTTAATTTAAAAAAATAGAAATGCTTCGACTAAGAAGAAACCGACGACAATACTGATAAATTTATTGAAATTGTTCGTCAGAATACAAATTCATATTAAATGTATTTTAGGTGAGTGAAAGTCAATTTTAAGATGTGATAAAGACGACTAGAACTGGACAAGGATATGTTGATAGTTTTGTGTAAGTTTTCTTTGGAACGCAAATCAATTGAACAACACGGTGCACAAACGGGTAATAGATTTCTGTAGAAGAAACACAGGATCAATATAAAAGATAATACATTGAGTTGAGCACATTTTGACAAAATGAAAAAAATCTTTTCCCGGAGTTCGTAGATTCTCTGCTTGGCCGACAGTAGAGAATCGCAGAATCCTATCTTGCCTTGTTGTGGGTAAGTTACGAACTGATGGTTTCGCTGATCACGTGATCCGGCGTTTGTGATCGCGCGCGAATCTCGTTACATGCAGACGCGCACTTGTTGATGAGGCGATGACTACAATGATCATCAAGCTGAATCACAACTTACATAGATCGACAGAAAATAATTAATTAATGTAACCCGCTACACTGCCCCCTGCTTAGGCTTTTAGCCGATAAACAAGACAAACTTTATTGATTGTAGCAGCACGTTGAATTACAATGAAATGAACATGAAAATGCAAAATAGATCATATGATTGATAAACTTGAACAAGAATGTCTGTTTTATACTGCCAAAAGCAAAATGTCTCATTTGCTGAAAAAGAAGCAAAAAATGTAACAATCTGAAGTGAAAAGAGAAAAATGTTTATTTGTTCAAAGGTGAAAAATGCTCTGTTATTGTTAAAGAAAATGTCGCAATTGACGTAGTGAAGTTGAAGGATGTAGATCGATATGAGCTTTGACTTTCTCGGGAATGGGGTGAAATACCTTCCGAGTTTATTACATGTCCAAAGGAAACCAAACTTATGGCACAAAAAGTACATTCAACAGGGTCTATGCCAACATGATAATGTTGCAAACGTTCAAAAAGAATGCAGAGATGTTTTAAATGTTCCTCGGATGTGGTGCTAGTTATAAGAATGTCGTCTATACGGTTATTAAATGCATATTATAATGAGCAGGTTTCTTTATCTCAAAATTTGAGTTCGTTTGGTCAGCCGCTGAAGCAATACAAAAAATACAGGGCTAATGATAATAAGCTGTTCAGAAGCTTTTCTACCAGATAATGACAGGTTAGTGTTAGAATCCGTAAGTCTTCGTCTACGCAAGTCCACGATCAAGTAAAAGTGGTGCAAGAAATAGCACCTAAGATGGGGTGGTAGGAACGTAAGCAATCATAAAGATCCCCGTAAAACCTTTGCGTAGTTGCACGTTTAAGGATCATGCACATTTCCGACACATGGGTACTGAAGAACGGTGACAAACTGATGTTGAAATCAGTAATCCGTGTGATTATACACTGTAGCAAACATGGAGCACAAGTATGTGTGCTGTTACATGCATAGAGGAGTATATGTTGATATATACTGTTGTGTGTGAGAAATGCATGTGTATATGCAATGTTGCAAGTAAGTGCTAGTGATTAATGCATTGTAGCACGTTAGACGTGTATGTAAGCGGTATGCACTTTGGAGGAAATTTCCCTGTTTTAACGATTTCGCTATGGCATTGACAGAGAAATGTGCCTTAATCTGAGAATATAGTGCCCTAACTTCAAATAGGCGCAAAAAATAACAGGAATGGGCAGGCATCACGTGTTGAAATAAGGCAAGAAGTAGTATTAGAAAAAAATATTGAATTTCGAAAAATGGGCGCGTAAAATAGCACGTGGACAGTGAAAAGTGGCTTAATTGAAGATGGCATACATATTTGGTAAAAATATGTGAAAAAAACGTTAATGCGGAACAATAATCCTAACAACAGAAGTCTATTCCATATAGGATGACTTAGAATTATAGTTATTTAAAAGCGATAAACTTAGGTGTGAGTTAGCCATTAGGAGTCAATCACGAAAGGGCGAGATGAATGTCACGTTAGAATATATAAACGTGAGCGGGAAAGCCCAAAATAACTGATAACATTGCAATTCTTAAAACTGCAACAAATTTTAATTCAATCGCAACTTATTAGCAATGGAAAATGTATTTTATAACAAAATCAACCAGATTTAATCGCTATTCCCTATTAATCTGTCTGAATCAAAATGGTAACAGGCTAATTTTCTCCGATAAAAAGAATACGAACGAAATGCAACGAAAAATGTCAGAAATGAATCAACCCCATGTGAAATGCACTTACCGATTTGAATT
The DNA here is from genome assembly GCA_963556195.1 of Sepiola atlantica. NCBI lineage: Eukaryota > Metazoa > Mollusca > Cephalopoda > Sepiida > Sepiolidae > Sepiola > Sepiola atlantica. The sequence continues at coordinate 89,284,428 of OY744522.1, read as the reverse complement.
TTCAACTATTTCTGATTTGCATAGAATTGATCAATAATTATTAGACACCAGTTCGTTGAATTCTAATTTCTTCTTAAAGATGTTTTGTTATGTCGGAAATATTTTTTAATTTTATTTTCGATAAAAAATAATAATAAGCGAAATAAGAAGCTATACCTCCTGACAAACTTTGTTTGCTGAATTTTTAAGAGAATAGTTCATAAGTCTTGAACCCAATTAGAAATGCAATCGTGCTAGAAAAAGGGGGAATAATTAAAAAGCTTGGAGGTCAATAGTTTTTTTAAAATCTCTGATGAATTGATGTTTGGTTCTTTGATACGACGACGGCGACGACACGTGCAACAAGTAATATTGTCCTTCATTTTAGAAGGAAGAAGTGAACCATCACATTTCAGTGTTGTCCTTCTCATTTCATACCACCACAGAATGTATTTTTTATTCGCCAGTTTAAAGGCTTCAAAAAAACGAAAACTCTTTCGAATTTTCTCGACATCTTTTAATTAACTTCCGTATAAATTAAACTATCGGACAAGATCTCGTGTAACTGTTTTTTTCGTCTATACGTAACTTCATTAACACGTATTGAATTCTTGTAGTTACGATTAATTGAATAGTTATTGAAATCTTTTTAAGAAATTGGGGAAAAAAGAGATTTTGGTTTAATCAAACTAAACACAATATCTTTCTTTTCCTATATTGAAAGAATATCATTTGAAAATCATACACTTTTAACATTACAATCTTTACAATGTTATTCATCAGGTGTAATGGGTTATTATATATGATTGACAGGTGATGGCTTTTGAGACCAGCTGAAGACCAATATGTGGGTAGATTTCTGATTGGTTGACTTGACATAGGAAATATTTTCAATTAGATCTTATTTGGTGCCGGAATGGATACGTAATTAAAGATCTTGCTACATATGGGGTATAGGCTTAAGTTTGAAATAAACTTTTCGTTGGTCTGTCACACTTCAGTTTGAAATAACATTTTCGTTGGTCTGTCACACTTCAGTTTGAAATAATATTTTCGTTGATCTGTCACACTTCAGTTTGAAATAATATTTTCGTTGATCTGTCACACTTCAGTTTGAAATAACATTTTCGTGGATCTGTCACACTTCAGTTTGAAATAACATTTTCGTTGATCTGTCACACTTCAGTTTGAAATAATATTTTCGTTGATCTGTCACACTTCAGTTTGAAATAATATTTTCGTTGATCTGTCACACTTCAGTTTGAAATAACATTTTCGTGGATCTGTCACAATTCAGTTTGAAATAACATTTTCGTTGATCTGTCACACTTCAGTTTGAAATAATATTTTCGTTGATCTGTCACACTTCAGTTTGAAATAATATTTTCGTTGATCTGTCACACTTCAGTTTGAAATATCAGAACGCGCAGATTGAATAAACGTATTCTAAGAATATCCGCTCTTGTTTACGAAGGACCAAAATTCTTTAAAAACGATTATTTTTCCTTCAACCTAATACATCCTGAAATATCTGGTACTTCTATAGCCGAAGGTTCCCGATTGCGATTGACGGAACAGAACGGAAACAACCAAGCCGTTGCTGAACAGTCAATCATTACCAACATTAAATGATACAACTAAACTTAACGTTAGGGTCAATTAATCCCCCTCCCGTTAGGTTTAATAATTTTCTTCAAATCAATAAGTGAATCAACATTATTTTCTTTTAGGAAGTTTTTTCAATTTGACTTTGTTTATGGGAGGGGCGAGAGCGAAAAATAGCTTAACCTTAACACTAACCCTAATCTAACTCTTGCATTCCTATGCTTTAGTACCGTCTGCCCTTTTACATTTTTCGTGGCTTTCAAATCATAAACTGCTTTGGCACTTTTCGGTTTGTTCGGAAACATTCGAGCCGATATGGATCCCCAGGTATAAAGAAACTGAATATCGTCAGTAGTATTTCAAGAGGAATCGAAAGTTTTCAGTTTTCTCTCTGAGCTGCTTATAAATCTTTTCTTTTCTTTTTAAAAATATTCTGCATGTTCTAACCGTTGCGCAAAAGATGGCACCATTGTTGCGATTGTTGCTCTATATATTTCAAAGATATTTCTCCGCTGTATTATTCAACTTTTTTGTAATTTCCGCTTTCTTTACGAATAATAATAGAGGGAGGTTCAGTGGTGAGCCGCTACCTGTCACCGTGCATCGCGAATTTCTTTATCAACCGGATGTTCCTCAGATTCCTGCTCGAAGACTCTGACTCTGCACTCGCAGGATATTTCAGAAACATGGCATGTGCCTGAATATTTGCAGTCAAGTTTCAAATTACAATCAACCCAACGGACATTCCAACGAACTAATAATATATATATATATATATATATATATATATATATATATTTAGTTTACTTATAGAACAGATTCAGCATGAAAAGGCATGAGCGACTCACGTAATCACCTAGGTTGGCATATGCAAGTTGGCGCCTGACTATTTAGACCGAACGTGTTCGTACACCGTGTAAGATGCTGAACATCAGCTTAACTCCAGGCGTCCGCTTCTCCAACAATAACCCTGGATGTTACTAGTTTGAAAGTAAATTGATTTAAAAACAAACCAGATACTCCTTTACAAAAACGTCGCATTTAAAAAGCTATTCATTCTATACATAGTCCAATAGTTATATTCTTAGAATCTTCGTGTATTTCGATAGAAACAACAAGTAGTTTCTGTTTTATCTGTATCTTTATAAAGTCAGGTGTGTGTACATGTTATTTGTATTTACACAGCTGCTAGTCGTAAGGTGGGCTATATTTAGTCCAATTTAGTTTTTTCAAAAGATGATAAAAGATACCTATGATTTGGGGTGAAATCTAAACAATAGGTATTAGATAAAAATTAATAAATATTCCACAAATTTTAATTTCTTTGCATTATTTTAAAAAGTTTCACGGTACATTATATGGGCAAAACCTTCCATTTGAAAATCCAAATATATTAGATTTGCATTGAATTTAATCCGTAGTCACTAGGCACCAATTAAGCAAGAGTCCCTGAATTTTAATTTCTTAAACCCCTTAAATTTAAGACATGTTCTAGTAGTAAAATCACGTAATGGATTTTGAAACAAAATTAGAATAAGGATTTTATACATAAGGTTTAGTATCATTATATTTTGATTTTAATTTTTGTAAGGAGACATAAACCTGATTTAAAACTGTTCTGTTCGGGGAATTTTACCAGTCTTGGGACGGATATTCTTCTGGTTTAATTTGTAAAGCAAAATCGGGATCTCAGAGCGTCTGTAGATCTTTTACATACATATTTTACATACATATTTATTATTAAGCCTTGCCGTATTATTGAGATTTATCTTATCCCGACAATTATTTATTCTGAATATCCTATACTAGCAAAAATATTTAACTCTCTTTAGGGCGATTTACATCTATTCTTTTTTATTATTGAAACAAAGAGAGAATAGGAGGAACAGGCGAGCAACACAAAGCTTACTTCCACCGCGTCTATCTTAGAAGACGTTGACATCTGAAGATTTTTCAAATGTCCCCCATATTGGAAAGTAGCAATAAGGGTTTTTTTCGGTATGTTTCAACGTTAACTGCAGATAGGTTTAAATAGAAGACAGAAAAGATTAAGTGTAGTATCAGAACAGATACTACACTTTGCTTCTAGGCAAAAATATTGTTTGTTCCCTAAATTCATAATTACAGTTCCTTGGCCTTTTAAATTTAAATTGTATTTATATATATTTTTTTACAAATAAATAATTCAAGTTGTAGTATCTGTTTTAATACAACACTTCATATTTTCTGTCCTCCGCCAGTGAATAAAAGATCCTTCTGGACTAAGGCAAGTTTTATTTTTCCCAATCCAAAGTTCCTCTTTTGGGGAGCTGTATCTTCTCCACATTAAAACCGTCTTTGTGTCTAACTCTGCCCTCGCCGAGAAGAGAGTAAATGGGAACACACGTAATTACATAGATTGTAACCAACAATATGTTTTATACAACAAATAAGTTAATATTGCAACTTTAAAAAAGTATAAACTGCTTTGCTTGACTTTGCATGCTTTTATTTTAATATCTTTTATAAAGAAACTTGTTTTCAGATCGTTAACAATCAAAATAATAACCGAATCTTAGTCTTTAAAATCCATGAAACAAGTGATGTTTATTTACTTTAACGCAATAACTGCGTGCAACTTAAGTATTCTTTTTAGATTAATTCTTATTTTAGTTAATCTTTCTATATAATAACAGTGAACGTACGTGTGTCCGGCTCCCTTTCAATAATCACGTATGCAAATTTATTTTTATGAGAAAAAGAAGCTAGGCTTAATCTTAATTATTATAATACCTAATAATAATAATTGAGGAGGCTTGTTGCCACCCAAATCTTGGGGAGGCTTGTTGCCACCCAAATCTTGGGGGGGGGGGCTTGTTGCCACCCAAATCCCAGAGAAGACCAATTGTCCTTACCGGCGAGAAATCAATGGTAAGAGACTGTTGCGATACCGCATCGTTATCGAAAAGAGGTGAAGAACGCTGGAAGTCTGGGGAGACTTGTTGTCACTCAGACTCCAGGAAATACCACTGGTTGTTGTCAATGAGCAATCACTGACGATGATCTGTGTGATAACTCCTAGTGAGTACAAATAATAATAATAATAATTAATAATGAAAAGAAAGAATAATCATATATGTAAATTTAATTTTATGAGCAAAGTACAGCAGGCTTAATCTTAATAACTTATAATACAAAATAATGCAAACAGTTTATTTCACTTTACTTAGACGCAATAATATTCTATTGTTTTTATATTTTTGTGACTAAAATAGAATTTATTTGCGGATATACGGATGCTTTATTTACAGCTGAAAGAGAGGGGAGGGGTAGTTTGTTGTATTTTGCGTATTTGTTTGTTTTTGTAAGTTTTACCTCGATTAGTTGTTTTAGCTTTTACCTCGCGTGTGACAACAGTAGGAAATCAATTGTCATTAAAAAAAAAAGACTTACTGCTACCCCAGGCAACGCCGGGTAGCACTGTTAGTAGTGAATAAAGTGCAGTTACAGTATAAATCACATCGTGTTCTTTTCTGTTCTTTTTATTGCGAATGCAAATTTTCAAGTTTACTAATACTTTTTCAGAAGCTATCATTCATTACCGGCAACTTGCACCAAGGTATATGACGTCGCGTTTGATAGCACAGTCACGACCATCGTAATATAACCAGCTCAGTGTACTGGCAAATGACGTCATGCTCTAAAGTAACAAACGAGATTTGTCGAAAAGTCAGACTATGTGCATTTTGACCCCTCCCTTCACTTAAACAATCATAAAAATTCAGTGAAATTAATTTAATGAAATTTTCAGTATTTATTAATTAACGATCACGGAATATAACTAAGCTATTACTTTATTAGAAATCTTAGTGTAAATGTATTATTTCGTATAATTTGCGTAGGCTAGGCAGTAAACATTAAATTATTACTTAATAATAAAATAGTGTTGTCATATTTTTTTTAATTTTTAAAACATGAAAAATATTGTTTAAAAAATAATTTGTCCGATTTAATATTCATTTTTTAAATGAGTTCATTCTTTTCGGATTATTTTTATGTTTGAGTGGAGTGGATGACAACCTGGTCGACATCAAATGAAAAGACTAGTATCAGTTATACTGCATGGAAATATCTCTTGATTTATAAACACAAGAAGACAAATCCCTATTCTTTAGCAGTTTTATTTTTCATATGAACATTTCATTATTATTAGTTTTAGCTGAATAATTTGATAAGAGTTGATCTCATTTCCGAAAAAAATAAATGCTGATTCTTTTGTTTCTCATTAATCCAGAATGTTGAATGAATAGCAATTTCAATTTCTAACAATTAAACTACTTTTTTTTTATTATACTAAACACGGAATTCTCAAGCGACATGATACACCGAAAAAAGAAAAACATGCGGGCAGGGAAGAAGTTGAGAAAAATAGATGGTGGACTATTACGAATGAGTGCTTACGGCAGATAATCCTGGATTTTTTAAACTTAAAATCAAATCAAACATAAAAAGTAAATCAAACATAAACGATTATAAATTTAGTAAAGTAACACAAACTCAATAATTCAAAATAATAGAACATTTATTGAAATGAACTAAAATGCGTGTTTTTATTTTCTTTTGTTGTTTTTTTTTTCAAAACAAACAGTTTATTTTAAATATTGTAAAAAATTATAATAAATTAAAACAGTCATTTTTTGGGGGGAGGGGGTCCAAACGGACAATTTTTTAAAGAGATTACAATTTGAGAAAACGAACAGTTTATCTAAATATGTGATTTTTTTTCAAAACGAGCAGTTCATTTACAATATATTACTCGAATGTCTCGCTTATTTCGTTGGATTTCCGCACACATTTTGGATGAAATATATTAATTCGTATTAAATGTTATTTGTTTATCCTGAAATAAAATTCTAATTCAGTTTTTAAAAGCTTGAAAAGCGAACTTTAATGCAATGCGGCCATGTTGTAATTTTCTTCTTTTTTTCACGCTTGACATCTATAAAAAAGAAATACGTCTATTAAAAAACAAGTTAACAATGATTTCCAAGTGTATGAATCCTTCTTAGGAAGGTAGCCAGGTTCTTGGTAGGGGAATTTTGCCACAATAGCAGGTACAAGTTAACAATGATTTCCAAGTGAATGAATAATCGTATTGTCGTGAGCCTGCTCGCTCTAATTACTTGCTGAAAACAGATGGACGCATGCGCCTCAGAATTTCCACACTTCCGGTCTTC
>OY744522.1:89267628-89270128 GCA_963556195.1 Sepiola atlantica | reverse complement strand
GAGTGGGGAGATCAGCGACGCGACCAAATATTCAGTGGTCGGAGCTGTCACCATAAAAATTGAGTTATGAAACCGATGACCTCAATCAGTTTCAGGACTCACCATTGGTCACTTTCGGCAAACATCGTTTAGGTGCTTGTTCGACGTGCTCACCGTTCCATGACTTGAAGCGTCCTTCGAGCCAGTGGACAGGGAACATGCCAATACTTCCCGGGGGTCTCATTTATTCTGTCATGGGTTGGGAGTGCTATATAGAGGAACTATTCTGATTAATATACGCTCCCACGCAACATTTCACTCAACCGAACGTATCAAGGTTTGATATTTATGCTAAAACTAGCTGTATATACTCGGCATTGTCCGGGAGTCTTTTTATTTTCATTTTCGTTTCGTTTCGTTTTTAAACGTTGCTATTGTTTTTCGTTTATCAAATCATTAATTTTTAAATTATAATGGGATCGTTTGGTCATTAACATATTAACTGAAACCAATTGTTATAAAACTATTTTGTGAAGAGAATGTTAATATAATCTCTATTTATAACAGATTCATTATTTTAATACATGCGCATTTGCTGAGAAATGAATTACTATTCGACAGTTTAAATGTCTTCAAATTCCTTAAGTTCATTCTTTATTTTAACAATTAAAAAGGTAAAAATGGCCGACATGTTCACGAATAAATAGAAATGCATTCTGGTGGATTATTTTTGTAATAAAATCATTGACGCTTGTTCTTATTACTCCACCACCCGTTTTTCTCAACTTTTTTAATGACCAATCTTTTTCATTTTTCTCTGTACAATTTTCTTCTAATGTCGCTAGTGAATTCCGTGTTTTGTGAATTTTTTAAAATAATTTAGATTTTAGGGTGGGGGATCAGTTTCCTATATAAATTTGACGTAAACTTATAACCCTCTTTTTGACCAGTTTGCTAAAATCTAAAATATTTTTTTAACATTTCTAAAAAAAAAGCCGGAATGCTTAAGCGGCATGATAGGTATTTGTACACTGAAAAAAGAAAAAAATGTGGTCTGCAAAAAAAAGTGAAAAAAATGGTTGCTCGTGTATTACGAACAAACAACATGCAACATTTTATTCACCTTTTTTACGGACAAGTACCTAATTCTTTTACGTGAGAGTATTTCATTTACGCTAAGTTAAAAACGGACATTTCTTCCACCAGAATGTTCCACCCACAGGAGAGCGTATATATATATATATATATATATATATATATATATATATATATATTTACCTCTAACCGAATATGTGGCACCACAATTGATTGTCTTTCGACCAACCATCATTTTCCAATAAAATGGTGCACCACATTTGGGGATGCGTGTTCGTTAGTTCCTCAATACAAATATTTTCAGACCGATAGATTGAAAGGGATTGGCCAATCACATGACCACCACGGTCACTATCACTCCCTTGGATTTACTTCTATACGGTTATGTGAAAGATATCGTATATCGAACAACGATAGAGACATTACTGACTTTAAGCAAAGGATTGCTAACCATTGCTATCATTAATAAGGCTATTCCCCCATGAACAGGGAAATAAATCGAGTACGGTCTTGATGTGCATCCTACAACCAATGGGGTCCATGTGGAGGTGTATGAAATGAGTGTTTTTTTAATTATAAACATTAATTAAAAACCTAACAAATGCAGTCAAGATATCTCAAATATCTTCATAATAAACCTTTTAAATTGTAAAGATACTTTATTGACACCCACTCTCTCTCTCTCTCTCTCTCTCTCTCTCTCTCATATATATATATATATATATATATATATATATATATAAGAATAGTGATAAATAAATAAAACGATTTATGCCATTATTTATTATGGTTCCAGGAATTCGATATCAACAATAGTTAGGCGTACGATCGTTTCAGATACGTTTAGGTGTGTGAGAGAGAGATGAATTTAAAAGGCAGATAAATGAAAATCATACCGTCGAATTAACTAATATGGTGAGATTTTTTATATTTCGCATTTATTATCAAAAGACTTGCTCAATATCTTATGTTCACATCTTTACAACTGATAACATAGACATGGCGGGATAAACAGAAGAACAATAACAGATAAAAAGAAGTAAAGGTGAATTTTACGATTTAAAAATGCATGAGATGGAAGATAAAACAAAATAAAAAAGGATATAGAACACACACACACACACACACACATATATATATATATATATATATATATATATATATATATATATATATATATAAACTAGCGGTACCCGTGCTCCCACGTCTGAACACTATATAAGTATTTTTATTCAATGAAAGCGCCCTAGGCTGTATGCAACAAAGCTATATCCTCTCCGAAAAGAGGTGGCAATGACTGAAGGAAAGCAACTCGTTACTTCTGCAGCTGTGATGAATTCTAAATAACGCAAAAGTGTTGTGCTTCTTTATATCGTAATACTAACCGTAAGTCCGGTGGCAATATGACAAAGAAAACGAAAACTGC
>OY744522.1:89252628-89262628 GCA_963556195.1 Sepiola atlantica | reverse complement strand
AGGTAATTCCTGGCAGGACAGTCTTATGACAACAGAACCGATACTACACTACACCGCCCATTAAAAAGTATTCCAATTTAATAAAAAAACAAATTTTTCATTTAAAAATGCCTAGTCACAAAAAATATATTTCATAGTTCCGTGACCTTTTGGCTAAGATCAAAGTGTAGTATCTGTTCGACATCCCAGCGATATTCGACACTTTACTAAAGCCGGAAGTAAATTATCTCCCTTGAAAATTAAATTCTAAATAAATGTTTAAACGCTATAATTTTTTTAATAAAATCTCTCTATCTTATTTTATTCATAATTATAATAATAGTACTATCGATAAAACGATTGGATATGTGGAAAGGTATATTACAGAATATTAAATTATTAAAAACTTAAAAATCAATAAATATGCAAATGAGAAAAATCAAGATTTGTTTGAGTGAGTTGGAGATGCCTATATATAGGGTATTTCAATATATTCTTATATCATTGGAATTAAATAATCCTAACGTGTTTTGATGTTAATGTAGTTAGGATCGATGTGAAAAACTTTCGCCTTTATTCATATATATATATATATATATATATATATATATATATATATATATATATATATATATATATATATGAGAGAGAGATGGATTGATTGATTATTAGCAGTGTCTCTACTTGCAATTTTGAGATCGCTGAAGACCTCAATGCTCTGTGGAATGCAAGAAACTGGCAGTCACCCTGTGCTGTTGGCTCCATGTCAATTCTCCCGTTTTTAAAGGTGATATGTGCTATATTTGCGAACGAAATGTTGATACTGTGGAGAAAAGCTTAACATTGTTTCAAATAAGTAACACTGCTTTTCCACACCCAAAGAAACAATCCGTGATTCTTGCCTTCTGTCTAGAAGTTTCTCTAATATCAACAACCTAACCTATCAACCAAGACATCCAACACCAAAAGACCGTTTCAATGTTTCGCAACAACCATCCATTATTTTATTATAAATTAATAAAATTAATTTTATATATATTCATCAAAATTACGTATTGGCGAGAAACACTACATCGTAGGTTATGAATAATGAAATAGGTCAATGTAATCAGTCAAATAGAATAAACTGAAAAAATCATTATTAAGGGAATTCAGATGTAGTATTTTAAACCTAAAATCCGAAGGATGTTTTATAAATTAGCTTTTTATGTTATGTTATTGTTTTTATTTGAATACGTATCCGATTAATAGCATTAAAAATAATAATAGTGTATCAGTCACGTAGCTTACTAGACTTTAGTTTATATACGCAGTGTTTAAATCTGCATTTTGAAGGTTTAAAAGCAGCACGCTGCCATTTGCGATCCTTTTCACGTACAGCATGAAATGATTAAAGAAATAATAACAGAACTTTAAATAGTTGGTATAATTGTGAAAGGTTTTCTTCCAATGCAATAATCAAATCATGTTAAGGAATGAATGTACTAATATTTAAGTAAGGGAAACTGTACTTGTTTATCTGTTAACCAAATTAGGAAAATGATGACGTGTTTTTCATTCATTACATATGCTGAGTTTTCCTGGGTTTAAATCTTGCAACCGGTAGTAGTTATATCTAGCCACACTGATAATTCTTTAGTTAAGATACATAGACACATAGACGACAGGCACCACATCAAATAGAAAACACCCATGATCTTCAAAGGGACCGCTACCCTTCTATTGTAAAATTGATTAAAATGAACTAAAAAAAACACGCAAAGGTGACCCACAGAGATAAAGGTAAAAAACACGCTCGCATGCTTTTAAAAAAATTCATAGCTTTGACCCAGGGAAGTAAATGATGTGAAAACACACATTGGAATGCACAAAAACGCCAAACTTTAAAATACAAACCGATTTTTCAAACGAAAATAATGTCTAAAGAGAGCCAAGATACTCGAAACGCGTTATAAAATTATAAAATGATAAACAATTTTTTTTTTAAGTTTGTTTTTAATTTATAAATGTTGGTAGCCTGACTTCTTTAAAATATATACACTTTTCTCTCGTTGGAACCGACCACACTACTCTCTCTCTCTCTCTCTCTCTCTCTCTCTCTCTCTTTCTCTCTTATATATATATATATATATAGTAATGTTAAAACCAATATACCTAAAGAATTTTTCCAAATCTTAGACAGATCTTTTAAGCATCCCCACAGATATAGCACTATCCTTAACAAAAATTCTATTAAAATATCATACTCTACTATGCCCAATATTGAACAAACTATCATAACCTCTAACAATAGGAAAATCAAACATATCCAACAGCAACCACCCACCACATCCCTCACCACTTGTAACTGCCGTAAACCTAGAGATTGTCCCCTTAACAACAACTGTGTACAGAAGGACGTAATATACGCTTGTTCTGTTAAACAATTCCCTCGCTCTACCAATGTTGTGAGTAATCACAGTTCCCATACTCCACCCGAACTCCGGATCTCCCCGCAACCCCAATCTGCTTCTACTCTAAACTCCCGCTTATACAGCCATACCTCTATCCAAGCACCCCCAATAATAAATAGTGCTCATGGGCCAACTCACATTTCCCCCATATCCGCTCCACCCCACTTCTCCAAACAACTTTCCTCGCATAACTTGGATCTCCAAACCCAAATCTCTTCTAATACCATTAGTAATCTCAATGCAACTATAGCACCACCCTTCAAGATACACACATATATTGGGGCGTCCTCTTTCCCCATAAAGACCCGGATCTCTAACCATATATATTCCTTTAAAAATAGCAGCGATAACAGCACAGGCACTTCACTTTCCAATCTAATTAGAAACCTCAATCTCAAAAATACTCCCTATTCACTTCACTGGTCAATACTTAAAAAGTCCAAATCATATACCCCTGGAGCATCCCATTGCCAACTTTGTACTCTGGAAACCTTTATGATAGCTACTGCTACTAAATCTAAAAATATTATTAATTCTAAGAATGAACTTATCTCCAGTTGCAGGCATAAACGTAAATTCAGGTATAGCAACCATAATAATCCCCCAGACACCCCTCCCCCATTTGATTAAATACCCTCCCTTCATCTCGGATTTTCCCTCCTTACTTCTCGAAACCTCTTTCTGATAGTTCTAATTCCTGTTGTTCTTTAATCTCTACTTATATCTCCCTCATCCCTTTAACCTTCTCTTAACTTAATAAAATTACCCATAAACTTCGTTAGCTTCGCATTTCCCTTAGTTTTAACACCTTTCTTCCATTACCCCCTAAATCTTTCCACTTAACCTTCTTAACTGTATAACTTTATTTGGCTTTCCATTTTCTTTCCCGTTTAACTTCTTTTAATGCATTCGTCCGCTTCCCTTCAACACTTCCATTCTTCATTCTTTTCCCTTTCAACGTGATAACTAACCCACTCTATTCATATTATATCCTAGCCCTTTTATTTACTTGTTGATTAGCCTTATCTACTCCATATCCCATTTGCACACCTCGATATCGAACTCCTTACTGCTTCCACTGTGCACTCTAATTATTCTTCCCCTCCTGTTTTTAATTCTTCTCACTTTTTTAATAGCCTCGATTATTCCCCCCTTGTTTTACCTCGCCCTTCGCACATCTCTCTCAAACTACTCAACCCCCAACCCGCCCTAGCTCTACATCTTTTAACCCCTATAGTATTTACTTGTAACTGCGATCTCCACTCTCCTTTTGGCTTAATCCTTTGTCACTTTTTTAACCTTGTATATCTCTTACTTCTTCCGGCCTCCACTAACCTATTTAACAATTTTCTTAATTAACCTCCATATAACTTTTTTTTAAATTTCAAAGTTTATATTTTCCCATATCTATTTGAACTAGCATCCCGTAACTGCTTATTTACTAACCCATAAATTTTTTTCCACCTTGGAGACTCCCATTCCGGATATCCTCTCTAGGTCTTGTTTTCCTTTTTCTTTTTCCTTATTCTAATTTTCATTCTTGAGCTCCAATCTTATCGACTTTTCCCTCATTCTATTATTAGTATCTTATTTTTTATTTTTTTATTTTTTTATTTTTTTTATTTTTTTTTATTTTTTATTTATTTATTTTTTTTATTCTTTCGGTCAATCCTCAATTTTCCCTGCGAGCTTAAGACTAATCTTATTATCTATTTTTCATTCTTTACTCTTTTATTTTCTTATTTCTACTTTTTATACTATTTTTATCTTTACTTTTTATCTTTACTCTTTTAATTTTTAACTCATTTTCCTAGTCCTACCCTTCATATATATCTTGCCTCATTGTTTATATCTAAGGTCATTTGATTAAACTTCTAAACCCCCGAACTCTGTTCTTATACATATTCTGATATTTTAACCCCTTATCCTAACATTCGTTAACTTACCCCCACTCCTTTCTTCCCCTTTTCTAGTTGAATCCTAATTCGCCTAACTTCCAATTTCAACTTTATGTTTCACCCCCCTACTTTCACACTCTTAGTTTTATCCGCATTCCTTCACCGCATCGCTCCCTTTCTCCTCCCCCCTCTCTTTCCTCGTACCCGTCCCTTTCTCCTCCCACATTCCACTTACCCGTTTCCTCCCTTGCCCATTGGTCGCATATTATACTCTTGTTTTCACTGTCTCTGCTTTTCTTCATTTATAGCCGGCTTTCTCAACTGGGCAGACTTTAAATATTCTCACTGCCCCTTTTTCCACTTTAAAACACTTTCCTTTGTCATCTCTGCCCGGGAAGTTTCTTTAATGGCGAATATTTTACATCTTAATCTCCTCTGACGCCTGCCTGCATCATCGAATGTACCTCTTATTGGACTTTTTACCCTTCCTGGATTTTCTATTTTCGCCGTACCTGAAGTTGTGGCTTCTTGGAGTTTAACTTTGAAACTTCTCTCATTACTTCTCGTGCCTCTAACGACCTACCTATCTACATCGCATCCTCTCCGCTGGACTCTTCGACACCGGACTTTTTGGCAATCGGACATTTGCTTGCACCCTGGCACAGTTTTGCCCTACGTTTCCTTCCCTACAATTTTTATTTTATTTCATTTTTTCAAATTTTAAATCTTGGCCATTGCCAACTTATCTATCCCAGCGACTTCCTCTGATGATAAGATTTTGATCTTTGAAAAGCCTGGCTTAAGGAAAATTTAACTTGAATAAATTGCCTTTTTGCGGATTATACCTTGCTTTGAACTTTTGCATTGAATTTTGATTTGGCTTTTGCTTTCTCTAATTCCTTTCCACTCTCCTTCATATATATATATATATATATATATATATATATATATATATATATATATAGATATATATAGATAGATATATATAGATATATATAGATATATATATTTGTGTCTTGTGAGGTTACTGTTAAGCTGGCATATCGATATTTGCTATTGTAAATAATTTAATGCATCCACATAATTGAAAAAAACTTCCTATTTTACATAAAGCTGAGTTGACGCTACAGGTTCCTCTCTTCTCCAGCTTGGATGGCAACACATCGAGTCATATGTATATTAATAGGGGTGGGACGTAATGGGTGAAAAGTTCAGATTCATGCGAGTAGTATTTTTTTTGTTCATTTATACTAAAATAACACTAAACAATCAAACATTTTGAAAATTTGGCAAAATTCAGAAGGTGCAGGCCAAAAATAGCCGTTAAGGCCCCACGGGACTCAAAATCCATCATTTTTCGGTAAAAAAAGTGGTTTCATGCGACATTGCAGGTCCTAAAACATCCTCAAAAGCTATGAATGGATATAGATGGTTAAATCCGATATAGTACTTTAATTTAGGACCATTTTCAGGCTGTGAAAGGGTTTTCATGAATGTAAAATAGCCCAAAACTAGTGGGCTGCACCTTCTGAATTTTGCAAAATTTTCAAAATGTTTGATTGTTTATGTATAAATGAACACAAAAAAATACTACTCGCATGAATCTGAAATTTTCACCCATTACGTCCCACCCCTCATATTAAGAAATATTCCAGTCGATAAACTAAAATAAGCCTTTAATTCTCATGAGTGAGAATCGTTTATATATGTTGCCTTAAAAATATATACATATTAGTTCCTACTCATGAGTAAAGACTGCAGTAAACATAAGCTTGATAATTACTTGGTTATATCAATTAGAGCTTTCATTCATTGATACGGTAGAATTCGTCATATTAAAAACATTCAATAGAATTTAAAATATTCAAATAAGGTCTCAGAAATAAATATTCTTACACATCCTCTGTTTCTTAGATGTAAACTTTATTCTCTGTCAAATTACATTTTCGTTAAATTTCCAATAAATAAAATATTTTCCTCGTCAGCATATTACGATTTTATCAAAGTTCCATGTTATATAATAAGTAATTGAATACTCCATAAACTATTAAAAAACATCAAACAGATAGGATGAAATAAACGTTATATATATATATATATATATATATATATATATATATATATATATATATATATATATATATATATATAATGGAAACTATACATTAGTTTTATTTTTCATCAGTACCTTCGGTTTCATGGAAACACTGGAAACTCAACCGGCAATGTTAAAAATACACCCATTCATCAGCCGACATTTTGATAGTATGAATCAGTCACAGTTCGTATCTTTAACATTGCGGGTTGAGTTTTTAGTGTTTCAATGAAAACGGAGATACTGCTGCAAGATAAAACTAATGTATAATGTCCATTGAATAAAGATATATATGCTCTTGCACAAGTAAGTGAGCACTCTAGTTATTTCTCCTGTAACACTGAATTACACTACACATATATATATATATATATATATATATATATATATATATATATATATATATATATATATAATCAACAATCGTTACCAATCGCTACGGTGTCGTCTGATCGTCCACATGATAAACGTATTAACCCTTATCCTCGAGTGGCCATTGAGACTTAATATGCGGTGACCCGTTAGTACATAAAAATATTTTGTTAAAATTTCACAAAAATCGGAGATATCTGAATGTTAAGGAACGGCTTCTACCGATTTTTACCTCCTCTGCATTAAACTAAATTAAACTAAATATAGCCCATATTACGACCTCTTACGCCTCTTTTTCTCCGTCTGTCTGTGTCTCTCTTCTTCTTCTCCCACAGTTTGTAAATCGAAAAATGCATAAATATAGGCATGCATATTCAAAACGTTAGAGGCCACTGCCAGATCGTAAATAACGCTGTTGCCAAGGCTATTAGTCTCGGAGTGAAAACGGTGGGGAGCCTGGCGTCGGTTAAGGGGGTAAAAAATGTGTGTGTGTGTGTGTGTGTGTGTGTGTGTGTGTGTGTGTGTGTGTGTGTGTGTGTGTGTGTGTGAAGTCTTACCCGTGAACGTCGGCAAACATGCCTACAAAAAAAACAGCCTGAGATTTTATTTTTATTTGTATACACCACTATCGGTCTCCGAGGCTGGTTGGTAGGAGCGCAGCATCTCTCCAGGTGAACGCCGTCTATTTACACTTCAGAGCGAGACAAGGAGGAGTGCGCATGGTACCTGCTTGGTTGAACATCGACTAAAAAAACGTTCGGGGTGGGGCTCGAGATGAGAAGTGGGGCGGGCCAGGAGGCGTCGTGTTTGATGGAAAATGGTCGGTTCGACTTGCCGAGACTCTACAGTACATTTGAAAGAAATCACAACGTTCTATGAAATATTTAAGAAACCTTTCAAATGGTAGATATTTTGTAAAGTTATCCGAAAGTGTTTAATTAATCGGACGGCCATCATACAAATAGAAGAAGGTTTATTAGTGTAAGTTAACGATGGAATAAGTAGTTACAAGTTCGGTAACTTGTTTGTAATGTATACGGGGAACGGCCCGGTTTTACTCGTACTACACTCGTACTCCTCGAAGCTAACATGGTCGTCGTTTATATTCTATTCGGGATAATTAATTACATAAGGAAGGTGGTGTCAGTACTTTATCGACACGATTTTTAAGGATCTTGAATTAAAAATGATTATTTGTGACTAAAACGTTAATAGGTCACATCGAAATCTGGGAAATTTGAATAACCTGATATTCCACGCCCTAATTAACTAGATATTTAATTCTTCCAGAATTTAAAGAATTTTATCTGTATTCAATCGATATTTTGTTGATTTAAAGGCTGTATTATGTGAAATGTTCATTGAGTGTATTTTTTGTGAAATTTAATGATTTTGAAAAGAAACTCACTCGAAAGGGAACATGCTCTTAACCCAACAACGGCATCTCGTAAAAGCATGGAATTTCCAAGATTTGTATTCTAGCAAACAAATACTGATATTCAAAAAATATCAACTTCTAACTCAAATGAAGTGTAATACGGTTTGATAATGTCGGATAAAATATGCAGGACATACAGGAGTATGTTACATAGCAGTTCTCGTTTAATCACTACTCATTGTTAACACCATAAATCATATAATTTGCATACCTTTAAATTTCTCGCACGCCGCTGCAATATAAACGCTCCATGACCGACTCAATCGACAAACAATCTTTTAAACTTTCAATTCTTTTTATTACAGGCGTTAGTTATCTATCGACTTGGAGATATTCACCAACGTCGAGAGAGAGAGAGCAAATTACTGTTTTCGTAATTACTTATCAATTAAGTCCTTAACCATTCGTGGAGGGGGTAAAGACATCTTTCGCCTGTATTTTCTTAGGGAATCAATTCCCCTAATCATGTTGCGGACTACATCTTAAATCACGTCTCATGGGCTTGCTTCCAAAACCCAGACTCGCAAAAACTCTACTTCCCACGCAAAAGCCCGTGACGTCATAGAGCCCTTATACGCAGGTGCATTCGTCACAGCTTGACTCCTTTGAACCCCGACCTAAAAGGTCTCATCAAAAGGGTGGCCTGTCACGTCTGTGAGCTCCAACCGTGAGGACAGCCCTATTCTGCACTCGACTGTACGGGTCCACCCACACTAAATCACGCAAGCCAAACCAACGATTTCTAACAGATACGCCCACCTCAAGATACGTCCGTTCCCACAGGACCATTATCCAACAAGTAACAATAAAAGCAGAATTAAAATGGGTAAACTGAGAAGAGTTACGGTCTGGTTGGGAGTACATCAAGCAGGTAAAAAAGCAAATTCGCTATGATACAGGGAATAGTAAGACAAATAGAATGTTTTCTGAAATAGAAGGTGTGTATGGCTCTGATTTAGAATAATAATAGATTGAAAGTAGATAAAGAGGGCGAGAGATACGGAATCGAGAAAAATAGTCAGCCTGTAAAGTAAGGTTGA
Organism: Sepiola atlantica; assembly: GCA_963556195.1. NCBI lineage: Eukaryota > Metazoa > Mollusca > Cephalopoda > Sepiida > Sepiolidae > Sepiola > Sepiola atlantica. Next base: position 89,253,353 of record OY744522.1, on the reverse strand, counting down.
AACAACATATAGTAATAGACAGGCAATCGGTAAAAGATGGTTTATTTTGTGAATCAATTGCAAAGTAGGGCTTATTAGAACAATCAAAATAGAATTGTTAGTTCAAACATAACTCAATCCCAAAACTGAGGGATATTTTAGCATGTAATTTGTCTGAACAAACGCTGATTAACTCAGCTTTGTTATCATTATTATTATTTACTCACTAGGAGTTCTCACACAGGTCATCAGTTATTGCTAACCGACAACCAGTGGTATTCCCTGGAGTCTGAGTGACATGTCTCCCCAGATTTCCAGTATTCTCTACCTTTTTTCGATCGCGACCGCAAATAAATTTGCAGTATCACAACAGCCGTTTACCATTGATTTCTCGCTGGTAAGGACCATTGGTTTTCTCTGGGATTTGGGTGGCAATAAGCCTCCCCAGGGTCCCAGCAGTCTCTGCACTTCCAGTGGAGGTCTGGTTTGTGCTGTCCCTCCTCGGTCTTCTCATCCTCCTTGACCCTATGCAAATATTTTGTGTGGTGTCAGCCTAGGCTGGTACCATTTTTTTTTTCTAATCTTTTTAAATTAAAAAAAAAATTTTTTTAATATTTTTTATTTATTTTTTTTTTTAGGGGGGGCTGATTATTTTTATTTAATTTTTTTTTTGGGGGGGGAGCTGATTATTATTATTATTATTATTATTATTATTATTATTATTATTATTATTATTATTATTATTA
>OY744522.1:89225128-89247628 GCA_963556195.1 Sepiola atlantica | reverse complement strand
TCCTCTCTCCAATTGACCAGTTTAATATGTTATAGTATATCTTTCTTGTGGTCTCTTGGTCTTACCGGGTTCTAAGACAAGAAGTCATCTAGTCTGGGGGAGTATTCAGCTTAGTGCTGTTAATTGAGGTCACATTTCTAGAAGAAGGTTTACCATTTCTAATATTAGCCAATGTGGGGTAGCCATACCGAGGGGATCTTATTTGTGTTGCGAATACTATGTTATTTTGAATATTTAGTCAGGGTTTACTTGTAGGGGGAAGTATCGTCATACCAGGTTGTCTTGAAACCCCCCTGTACAGAGAGACCTTCGACACTCGAAGATAGTGTGTAGTAGGCATTCAAGTTCTCTTCTGCTTGCACACACTTAGCCCACCCATCCATCCACTGCCGGAAACACCTCTGGAAGTCTTCTTTTGGTATGGTATTCTTCTTCGCCATCGCGTTAGATTCAGCTGGTGTTTGGAGAAGATACGATGTGTAACAGAAATTAACAAGTGGTTCAACCGATTGAAAAATAGCCGCACATTAGCGGAGAGTGGGCAGCGTTCTGGCAGGCCCCAAACTGCTCGGGTGCAACTCTTGTTGTGAGGGTGCGAAACAAGAGATAATGCGGAACGCGACGGCGGAGATGAAGACGATTCTAAAAGAAAACTTCCAGGGGTGTTTCCGGCAGTGGATGGATCGGTTGGCTAAGTGTGTGCACGCACAAGGGGCCTACTTTGAAGGGCATTAGTGTCCCAACCCCGTCACATATTTGAAATATTTTTTCTGGCCTAAGGTCGGATACCATTTAGACAGACCTCGTATATACAATATTAATTTTAAGTAATTATTTTATATGCATACGCCAGCGTTTCAAGCTTTCGCTCTCATCTGATAATCTCAAGGTTCGAACCCCTGCTACAGATTCAACCTAGACTTCGTAAGCAAGCGTCATAACCATACGGCCACGAGACATTACCACGTCAAGAAGGGAATTTAAGTTCTATTTATGCGAAGAGAAGCACATATAGAAAGACTGACTTGAGTAGTCAACGAACGTTGTCGTTATATGCCTTATATATATATATATATCATTATTGCTGTCAACCTTACATTTTCTATTTGTTTTGATCTAAGGGTTCTGAAGAGAAGAATTTCATTTATGGTAAACTAGCTGGATATCTTGTTTACTATACAGATTTTTTGAAACAATTGTAATCCGATGACTTGCTTTGGTTATAAATTATAATAATATCATATAATAATAAATAAATAATATATTTATAAGCTCTATTTAATAGCTAAATATCGAGCTTGGAATTTGTAATTTAAATTAGATTTCTTTCGTGAATCAATCTGATCCTGATAAATTTAATTTATATTACCATAATTCCTTATATATGTGTATATATATATATAAATATAATGCGCGTCTGTATGTATGTGCATATAGTGTGTATATTTATATAGTGTGTATGTATGTATGTATGTATGTATGTATGTATATAGGTGTTAAAAATATATATATTTGTGTGTGCGCGTATATCTAAACTATAAAGAAAAGTCCGTCTGATTCTCAAAATTAGACCCATATAGCATTGCATCCGACAAATCGTGATTTGCTTCTGCCTAGTCGGTGATTTACGGAAATTTTCAATATGTGTTATTCGTATAAAAAATTTAAATTGATTTAATCGCTGAAATATTTTCTCCGGTCTGCTAACTCTTTCAGCAGCAAACACTTTGCGAGTTTATTTTCATTGGGTATCCAATGAGTACTCTGCGTTTGCTACAAATGGATGTTTTACAATCGCGTCGAGACTCGATAGATACGTAACTATTCAAACAAAATAATTATTACATATGGGAAGACTTCTTCACGATTTCTTGTCCGTTCTTTACTAAAACAGTAAAAACGTACATACATACCTAATGCCCCTGGATTGCGAACGGTCACATTAAGTTATTTAATATTAATATTCACATTAACCACGTGTGTACAACATAAAAATGATGGCATGATCTATCAATGAACGTTCATTAGATTTATATTACTCATTTTACAATTAAAACATATATATAGAATAAAAACAGGATCTTCTTTTTAGAATACGCATTGAGATCTGTGAATAAAATGCTAACTCTGAAAGTCAATCGGTGCTCTTATTTTTAGTATACAATAATACCGTTGCCTTACGACATTTCATACTTGTGTTCTGTAAATTCGCCTATTGAGTTATTTCTTCATTCTTACTCAAGCAAAAATACTGAGATTATTTTATACGATAACATTAAAATAAATGACATATGTGCTTAATATATGGTTTAACTTTCGTGCTATATTCCGTTTTGAACTAACACTCCATTTATATGGTGACTTTTTATACTTATATATTGTTTTATTTCTTCTACTTATCGTATTTGGTTAACATTGCGCAAATTTCTTTTCCTTTGTTAACGTTAGCCACATTATAATAATTTCTCATGAAATAAAATAATCGCAGTGTTTATAATTGTGTAAAAAATGTTTAACCACTGAACGTTATTAGATTTATGTTCCCTCATGTTAAACTTTTAAACATACATATAAAATAAAACATTGTCTTTTTTTCAGAATATGTGTTGATGTCTGCGAATAAAATGCTAACTCTGAAAGTCTTTCATAACTCTTACGTTTTGTACAGCAATAATGCCGTTGTACTAAGACATTTCGCTGTTCATAAATTGGAAGATTGTTTCGGTAAATACGAATCAACGTGATTGTTACACTTTAACATATTTATCGCTTAATTAGTCATTTATTTTCCTTTGATAATAAAAACTTACTAAGATTATTTTACACAATAAAAACTTAATAAGGAGTTGAATTACGATTCAATCGTGTTATTCTTCAATTTGAACTGACACTCCATTCATTTGGTGATTTTGAAAAATAATCTTTCGTTACATTATTCTTGTCTATCCCAGATTTCCATTTTTCGTGTGAGCGACATTATAAAATTTACTTAAATAACAAAGAAACATTTCTGGGGGGTTTTCTTTAGGTTCATTAGTCAATCCCAGGCAACACCGAGACAGGTCCGCTAGTATAATAAATGTGTATATGCATATATATAATATATATTCATGTGTATATGCATATATATAATATATATCAAAATATATATGTACTCACATATCAATGTTATTTATATACTCGTACATATATTATATATATAGATACTCACATGAATTGTATATATATATATATATATATATATATATATATATACATACAATTACATATATATGTGTGTATATATGTACGGTTAATTATGCATGCGTGTAGATAATACATATATATGTGGGTAAATGAGAGAGGAATCGAAAGTGGTTGACCTTTGTAAATCAATGACCAATTATAAAAGAAACGTAATGTGATTGATAGACTGATAGAACATTTGTTGCTTATCGTTGCATCTATATATCTATATCTATAATATGTGTGTGCGCACGCGCGTGTAATGACCAAAGAAATCAAAGAATCGGGGGGGGGGAGAAAGATTTGGAAGCCAGCCCGGAATATTTTTCCCAATTTGATGAATGGCGTTTTCATTGTTTTTTGTCACACATTTGGCAAACTGTTCCGGCCCACTCTAGCCTCAACAGACAATTCATTTTTCTCTCGGTAAGTGGAATCCCAGCGACCCCCCTTCCAACCCCCGATTCCGTCATGTCTCTCGCAGTCCTGAGCCTCACTGGCCGCCACTGCACTCGAACTGCACTGGCTAAAAGCAGGGTGGGGAGCGGTCGAGTAATGAACTTTCTTTTCTGCTCCTGCAAATATCGTTGTCGATATGTGAAAAAGGCACGCTTAGGTGCATGTTTTGTTTTTGTTGTTTTAGGGGGCTTGTTTTGTTCTTGAACATCTCATCCCAATCCATCCCTCTCTCTTTCTCTCTTTCTTTCTTTCTATCTCCCTCTCTTGTTCTTTGTTTCTCCCCCGTTCTCTCTCACTCTCTCATTCTCATCCTCTCTTTTTTCCATTCTCGCTTCCTCTCTTTCTTTCTCCCTCGTTATCTTTTCACTTGTTTTTATATGTTTCTCTCTCCTTCTGCTCCCCTCTCCATCTCCCTTTCTCTATCTCGCTCTTTGTCTCTCTCATACTCTCTTTCTCTCCTGCCCTCTCTCCCTTTCTCTCTTCCGATCTCTCTCTCCCCCATTCTCTCTCTCCTATTCCCCCTCTCTCTCTCTCTCTCTCTCTCTCTCTCTCCCTCTCTCCCTCTCCCTCAAAATAAGTGTACATGAAACGTTTCTTCCCATCTCGGCGTGATGTGTGAATTAAGCAAAGGGTGAAATGAATTAATTTTCGACTCTTTTTCGAACTATAAAAAGTCACTCCCAGCCGCCGCCCCAGCTCCACAAAACCATTAACCTTCTAATTTGACTTTTGACCCCTTAAGTAAAAGAGATCGACCGACAAATATAACTTTACTTTCTCGAAACTTCATATCATCATTAACAGACATTATTATTATCATTTATTACTCACTAAGAGTTTTAACAAGAATCATATCAGTGATCCATCACTGTAAAAACCAATGGTGATCCCTGGACACTAAGTGACAACAAGTCTCTCCGTTTCTTTCGATCACCATTGCAACTCATTTTGTGTTTTTGCAGCAGCCGTTTACCATCGAGTTCTTACTGATAACGGCCAATGGATTTCTCTTGAATTTGAGTGACAATAAGCTTTCTCATTATTATAGTACTCTTTGCACTCGAGGTGCGAATAGTTCCATCCATTTTCTGTGGTACAAATCGATGTTAGTATCTTTGCGATTTGGGGGCGAATGTCAGATTATAGTATTTTTCTCATTCTTAGTTCACTAGAGTTCATCTCGGTATATTGCATCTATAATTCTAGTTCTGGACACAAGGAGCTATTTCATTGTAACTTACCTTTAGTGGATCTGTGTCACGTGGTTATGCTGATTCGTTCCCGCACTCTAAGATTGTTCCTTATTATTTCGACTGTTTCCGTCAGTGTCGTTATTTGTATGATGATAACAATTTCTCCTCGCTATGTTTCCATTTTTTTTCGGAACTGTTCCTCTCTACCATTTGATTTCTTCATTCTTGTGATGTCCGGTCTTACTTAGATGCCTTTGTCCTTCTCTCTGTCCATGTCCATTTTATACATTTCGTATTTCCTGTGTAACATTTGTCTGTTCTGTATCAAGCTTATTTTTTGTTAACGCTATTATTTGCGCAAATAATATTACTACTAAACAAACGATTTATTTAGTCTCTGGGCTGGATATAAACAAAGAATACTACAAAGTGAAAAATGAGACCCGTATAAAATTTAAAGCTGTGTCTCAGCAGAGGGAGCGCCTAACATGAGCGTTGTTTTTGGACCACGTGACTAACGAGCCATACATCCAGAGAAATCTGAAATTGTACAGACAACTCATGTCCAGGGTGTTTACACGCGCAAACAATTGCACCAACCAAAAAGCAGCTTAATACGTAACATAACATAAACGTCCAATTATACAAAAACAATATTTGTCTGTATATTCGAAGTGCATTCATTTGCACAGTTCTAAGTGGACTACCTTTCCAATCCCGTCATGTTTGTTTTTGCATTCTTTTTTGTGATAGTTTGCCGCATTCACATATGGTGCAGTTTACTGTTGCGTCTCTTTGTCTACGGGGTCTAGATGTAATTTTTTTCTCCTGTTTATCTTGGATTTAAGTAATTGGTTCTGATCGAGGTGTTTTCTGCCTCTTCGCCCCTATTTACACGCCGTGTCATCATCATCTAGTTGTGGTTGTGTCACGGATTCCCCAGACTCTCAAACGCCATCTCGCTCTATCCTCCATCACACCTGGTAGGTCTTCATAGGTGCACTGTAAGTCTTCCGCAAGTTGCTTGATGTAGGTTCTCTGTTTTTGCATTTCAAAAAATACACCGCAGATGAGTTCATCCTTAACCACCCAGCAGTGTGCAGCAAATGTTGTTCTTCTCTCTCTGATCAAGGCTGAGATCTAAGGAAGGTGTCCGTAGACAAGTGCTAATTTAATGGATATCTTTTTTATTTACATTAAACAAGATTTATCTATTAAGAAAATAATGTAAATACCAAAAAGATATATTATTATATATATCATTTTTTAAATTAACTAATTTCATTAAATAAATATATACCTAGTGGATGAAAATAAAAGGAAGGCTAGTCAGAATAAAGTAGCGATTCACCAGATGAATTGCTATTTAAATCTAATTTTGAAAGTCCGATCGACTTTATTTTATATATCAAAAGTAACATATGCTTATATACGTTAACAATCCACAAATGAAGATAGCACATCTCAAATTCATTCACAGATGAAACTGGAATCAAAGACCAAAATCACTAAGCTGTAAAAACTGGTCATTCTTCCTGTCTTCTAGAATATTGCATAACGCATGAAAAGTACAGAATAAGAAAATATAATAAATCTATAACAATATTTATGTGTTTATTGTAATTGATCTGACATCCACACATACACACACGCATATATAATCTATTATTATTTCATGTATACACATATCTATTATATATATATATATATATATATATATATATATATATATATATATATATATATATATAAACTATACATATGAAGTGAAGACCTTTTTTTTTCTTGATGAGATTAAGAAAATAACAACATGCATCATAGGCTACTAAACTCACCACTCTATTCAGCTTATTCACTCGAGCGTGTTTCAAGAAATTTATGATTATTTCCACCATCTAACAATAAATATTACTTTTAGACCACCATCACAAACTCTAACAAAAACATACTCCATACAGATGGTTGCAAAACTTTTCCCTCCAATATTTTTCTACTCCGACTTTCCTAATTATCGCCGGTAAATAAATTACATCAGATAATTCATACAATGATCACTGTAATTGCTTCATTTCATTCTTCTAATAATTTCATAGATAATATACTAAATGGTTCATAAATCACATAATAAACGCTCCCTTGATAATTCCAGAATATCGGATTAAATATACTTACTTATAATCCGTCGATACTTATAAACATTAAACATACACTTCAACCCATTCCCGAATTTTAAGGATTACATTAACGAATTGAATCAGTTCTGTTGTACATTTATTCAAAAATGGCGTCAGGTACCTATCAATTTCATGGAGGAAATTCATTAAAGTTACGAATCTTCGATTGTTACACATATAATTTCTTCCTTCGACTTATACATTTATGCCATAAACATTGTTGTAATTTCATACATAACACTTTTCAGGCTTATAACTCAATTTAAAACAAATTTTAGCGTAAAACGAACAGATTGTCGGTTAAAAAACATCCAATTGCTCATAGAAATCTTATGGAGGCTCGTACAATCTTTTTTACACAACGCTGCCAGTAATAATTCACACACAACCAGGTAAATTGTTTCAACTTTGACCTTCCATACTTATCGAATATTATTCAAAGAATCGCAAAACCTCAGATTATATTATTATTTTTTTGTTACCTATGCTTTTTTACATTTAAAATTTTCGAAAAAATCAATATTTTAAGAGATTTTAATTTGACGTGATAGGTCTCTCACTTAACATATAATTTATTTTCTTATGCTTTTTATTTTAACTTTTACCTATTCTAACAATCCGCTCTGTACGTCTGGTACCCCCACTCTCTCTTTCTCTCCCTCTCTCTCCTCTTCTCTCTCTCCCTCTCTCTCTCTCTTAATATATATATATATATATATATATATATATATATATATATATATATATATATATATATATATATATATTATTTACTTACTACAATAAACATAAAGGTTAATTTAATTCGATTTATTTATTCAATTTTACTTTTCAAAATATACTTAACCTTTGTTGTATGTGTTACTTAATCTTTTCTATTCTCGGTCGGTGAAAGAGACATCTTTCTAAACTGCGACAATTTTAATGTGTTTATTACTTTTACATTATTAAACTATTTGTCGATTTTACAATTCATTTCTATTTTTAATTTAAAAAAATTTTTTTTTACTAAGTGTTATGATACTATACTTATTTATTTCTATCCTCTGTCAATGAAGGAAAAAATCTTTCAACACATTAAAAACCACCATTGTTTTTTTTTAAATTAGTAAATTCAATCTCGAACCAAAATGGTCACTCCAGATTGGGATAAAAATTGCCCCAGTCTAGAAGGATTTTTCCTTCACTGACTTTGGAAAGCTTCACGGATATTTTTAATCACATTTTTTTTTTTTTAATTTATTTATTTTTAATTTACGAATAACCTCTACTTATAATCGTATGGGGAGGAGACAGTCACACAAAACAAAACAATATATTTTGTTTGATTTAACACATGGATAATTCCTATTTTAATCACCTAAATTGCTTACAGGGATCTTTTCAACTTCTAATTTTACGAATTAATTCCTTAATATGTATATATCTCTTCTGAACAACGGATCCTGCTAGTAATATTATAAAGTGATATAATATATTGCGTATAGCTTTCCAGTATTTACTTCAACAGTGCTCAATACGTGAGTAGAGCTTAGGAGTAAAGAATGAAAATATATTTATGGCAATGAATTGGAACCAATACATTGAAGACATTGCCAAGGCTGCTGCAAAGAAGGTGAACTCCCTCTACCGTGCTAGTAAACTCCTCACACTCACACCTGACATTATCCTGTATCTCTACAAAGTCACCATCCGCCCATGTATGCAGTATTGTTGCAACATCTGGGCTGGTGCATCATCCACTAGTCTCTCCCTCTTAGACAAGGTCCAAAAAAGAGTCGCCAACGTAATAGGTCCCTCACTATCCACCAAGCTTCAGCCCATTTCCCATCGTCGCAATGTTACATCCTTGTGCTTGTTTTACAAGTACTTCAATGGAATGTGCTCCGATGAACTTGCTGCTCTGGTGCCCCCTCGACGCAAATACACTAGAACAACCCGACCATCAGCTAGGTCCCATCCATTCACTGATGCCGGAGAGTCTTCTACTCCAGCAGCTTCTTTCCTCGTGCTGCCGGCCTCTGGAACTTCCTCCCTGCTCCCTGTTTCCCCGACGTTACTAACATGCAGAGGTTTAAAACTAATCTAAGCAGACATCTCGCTGCACAGCTTCCAACTTAGGATGACACCCAAAACTCACACCCTAATTCTCAGTAGCGCCTTAGGTCTACAGTGGCATCCTACCTTGTTTGGAGTGAAATATAATAATAAAACTGCAGAGAGGCTCTATGCTTCATCTCCGAAGGGAATTGTCTGGATAAGTACGTAAGCCTTAACCTAATGATTCCTTGCAGGGATGAAACCCAGACGCTTCTATATAGCTTATTTGCAATAAATATATTTTCATACTTATATATATATATATATATATATATATATATATATATATATATATATATATATACAGGGTGTGGCAGAAAAATTCGACAGTTAACAAAAAGCAAACGAAATCAGCAATAAAAACAAAAGTTGTACATGCAAAGACCTGATTATTTATTTATTAACGGTTAAAGTTACACATTACATTATTTTTCAATATGACAGCGTCTAGCGAAGACGATCATATCAAGGGTGGCAAGATGAGTGTCATTCTTTTTGTCCTTGTCTATTTCGACGAATGCCTTTACAATGGCAGTCTTCAGAGAGTCAACCGTGTTGTTGGCGTGCTTGCCTCGACCACGCCCTGAAGAAATAATCAAGGAAGGTTGGAGTCAGGTGAAGAGAGCGACCGTAAATCTAGTGACCAGTGGTCAGGAATGTTGTTGAGCGACCACGCCTGAGTCGTCTTGGCCTCAGATGCAAGAGCGGTTTCGTACTGGAAGACGTAAGCGTGTTTACAGCGCTCTATATACATCCTTGACAATAAGTCCGACAGTCGGGTAACATGTTTGTGTTTATGTGTGGCTTCTTGACTCATTCAGCTATCTGTTGAGAACCGGCAGTAGTTTGTAGTAAGCACACTACGGATTGTCTAGCGTAAGTTTTTAACATCAATGCTACATATATACAAGCTGTCTCTACTCAGCGTCGCTCTGGAGTTTAATGACAGAAAAAAATGGCTGACTTTTTGTCTACGAAACCAAAAATCATTGTAATTGATCTTATTTAATTAATTATTCTTAATAAGATTTTTATTGCATGAAGTCATTCATTAAAATAGCCGACTTGTTTTCTAAGAAACTGAAATGCATTCTAGTAGATTTATTTCTTAATAATGTTTTTGTTAATACGATTTTAAACAAGTTTGGATTATTTCTGTTGGATTCAAAAAACAATAAAATTTAAAATAACCCGTAACCGAAAATAACTTATCGAAGTCAGACGAAGGATAAATATTTTAGTTGTAGGTATCAAATAAAATTGCAATTTAAGATCTAAAACAATAAAAAGTATATGTTATCTAATATAGATTCATTTTAAAGGAAACGTATTGTTTTATTTAAGTAACGAAAAAGGGTTAGGTTACTGTATAATTGTGTTAAGATGACGAAGCCAATCATTTTGTTAGTTGTTGGTCAATCTGTAATTCTGTTCTCCTGTTAAACGAGATTAACAAACATCGAGTATTTAATACATGATTGCAAGATTAAAATATGAGATTATTATAACGGTGCTTCGAAAATGGATGCCTTATAAAACTTTGTCCCTGTGAACGTGGTTGGCAGTGATAGCAAATTTGAATGTGAGAGTGAAAACTCTTCCAACTTCTATCATATGGGACTAGAAAAATATCGATCAAAACTTAATATTAAAATGAAGTTAAAATAAAATGTTGTTTTCTAATAACACATACGAAAATGTGTCAGAAATCACTAACTGAACAGCTTTATTACTAATAATATCAAGCATCAATGTAGGACGGGGAGATTAATTATATATATATATATATATATATATATATATATATATATATATATATATATATATATATATATATATATATATATATATAACGATATTAATTTAAAGAAAATAATATCAAATTATTTTTCCCTACATACGCCAGCGTTTCAAGCTTATATATATATATATATATATATATATATATATATATATTGAGTAATATATTAATTAATATATATTAATATATATGTTAAAATATATTGAGTAATATATTAATTAATATATATTAATATATATGTTAAAATATATTGAGTAATATACAGGGTGTTTCAAAAGTCTTGGGAACATAACGTTGTATAACGCATTTGTAATGTTCCCAAGACTTTTGAAACACCCTGTATATAATATATATTAATTAATATATATATATGTTAAGATATATTGAGTAACATATATAATATATATTAATTAATATATATGTTAAGATATATTGAGTAATATATATATTAATTAATATATATGTTAATATATTAATATATATATTAATAAATATTAACGCAAATATACGGGCATTGAGGCAACCCGAGATTTCACGTACAGACCATGATAAAGCTTGGAATATTTGGGCGAAAATAATCTGCTAGATCGTCAGTCTAAAAAAAGGTTGTTAGCATCCATCTTCTTCAGGAAACAATGGAGTTCTGGCCCCCTAATCAGTCCATTGTTAAATTACAGTGTTTGACGTGACTGTGCAGACCTGTCCTGGATCGGCAGGTTGCATTGCAATTGTCACAGATGTAGGTGGAGCCTGGTTTTCAGAGCTGTGGTGCAGTCGTCTGCTGTATATGTTCTTCTTTCCTTCCTCTCCTTCCACTGCTGGTCTCTTCTCTCCTCACTCCTCTTGGCGCATTTCTTCACAGCATTTCTCAGACTCGTACTCCCAGCCTGTTGGGTGTGTGCCACATGCCCTTATGTCTTGCTGACAGACATTATTGTAGCGTAGGACAGGTAGTCCTGTGGGTATGGACCCGGTGACGAGCTTATCGAATACAATGCCTTTGGAGTGTCCGCCTAAAAAACACGCTTTTATTGGAGACGCGGTCTTCTTAAGTGATTTCCAGGTTTTTTCTGAGGTTGGGCATGTGGGGGATGTTTAGCTTATTCTCAAAGAAAGATGTCGCGTTTGCCGGAAGCGGAAATTAAACTTTTTTTAATAAGAGAGTTCTGTTTTCCTGTTGCGTTCTTTTCCGCACAAATATACTAGACTGAGTCATAAAAAGTATACCTTCACTCATGTAAATGAGCATTTCGTTTGTTTGTTTCCACACATCTCAGAATCAGCATACATGTATCAGAAAGAGAGAGAGAGAGGCAGACAGACAGACAGAGATTCAGGGTGTTTAAAAAAAATCTATACCCACTTTGAATAATTGTGCAATGACGCAATCATACAATAACAAATATGTTGTTATGTTAGAACACACATAAATGCTACTGGAATTATAAAAATGCAATCGAATGCAACGGCATTTTAGGAGTAAATTAAAAAGAAAGAAACAATCACCTCCGCGAGTTACCATCACTCGAATTCGAGACAAGTTTGAAGCCGATGGATCTCTTCAGAGCGTCATCGAGAAGCATCCCCGAAGATCACAGACATCGACAAGCCATCAAACCAAAGAAAAAGAGTACTGGAATCACCAGTGTCTGGATCAAAACGGATGGCATTTTGAAAACATGAGATGACAATACAATAATGTAATGTTTATAAGTTAGAATACATTTGGAAAATTAAATAAATTTTAACAAACCTCTACTTTTAAACAATTCAAAGTGTTTATATCTTTGTGACACACACACATTTATAGAGAGTTTGAATTCCATACTAGACACCATCCTCAAGTGTCTTTGGTCTCTCTGTACAAGGGTTTGGCAGAACAACCTTACATAACGATACTTCCCCCTACAAGTAAACCCTGACTAAATATTCAAAATTACATAGTATTCGAAGCACACATAAGATCCCCCTGACACAGCTATACACTTGCTCATACGAGGAATGGTGTACCTTATCCAAGTAGTGTTTACTCAAGTAATAGCACTTAGCTGGTTACTCCACCGAACCAGATGAATTCTTGTCCCGGAATCTGGTAAAACCAAGAGACAAAAAGAAATATACTGTAGCATATTTAACTGGTCAAATGAGGAATGGAAATGTAATGTTCTTCACTTCTTTACTAACTCAACATTTGACAGGTAAAGAGAACTTTAATTAAATATTCGAATATCTATGCATCTCATATGGAGATCAAGTTTAGAGACAGGAAGGGGCACCCCTTGATTTCTGAGAATGTTGACTGAAGTAAAATGAAACAAGAAAGAGAAATATATGTATGAGAGATAGATAGATGTACTGAGTCATCACTTATCGAGGCCAAAAGCCACACGAGGATAAGGGTTAATGATATATATATATATATATATATATATATATATATATATATATATATATATATTTGAACGCCCTTCATTATATTGTCTTCCCCTATCATCATCTTCCCTAAAAAAAGTACGACTAATTGATTGTGACAAACAGAGAAACGGCCGTAAAAAAATAATCTTTTACTGAAAAATAAAAATATCGTAGCTGGAATCTGCTTCTTTCTATTGTCTATTTATAAATGCTCTTGAATTATAAATTAATATCTATTGAGCTAATTAGATTGTTCAGAAATGGAAATATGACTTAAAGAATTAAGTACAAACCAATACCATCCCTATAAAAGGCCAGGTAATCATGCAACATGGGTCTTTTAATGGCGGCGATATGAATTTTCTTAAATACCTGATATAAGAGTATAAAACTGAGGAGAAATTCCCTTGTGAGATTAGCTTAATGTTGTTATGTGTTTGACGTACCAAATAATAAGAACAGCAATGAGCTAGCTGATAGATTTGACAAATATTGACAAATTCCTATAAATGAAAACAGGTGACCTTGAACAAACAAAGGCAAATGAATAAACAATGCGGTGAATAGGAAAAGAAAACCTTTAGAAAAGATTATCGCATCAAACTTTTACAAAATATGTAAACCTAACAAATTTGGCTGAAGAAATTAAAACATCATGAACCACTTTTTTCATTTTTTGTTACTAATAATGGCAGAAAAAAGTTCTCGATAAAATTCAATTCTGACTTTTTACAAGATACTCACAAACAAGTTTGAAATAGCATTTTCGTCAGTCTGTCTTACGTAAGTTTGAAATAGCATTTTCGTCAATCTGTCTTACGTAAGTTTGAAATAGCATTTTCGTCAGTTTATCGTACGTTTGTTTGAAATAGCATTTCCGTCAGTCTGCCTTACGTAAGTTTTAAATAGCATTTTCGTCAGTCTATCTTACGTTTGTTTGAAATAGCATTTTCGTCAGTCTGTCTTACGTAAGTCTGAAATAGCATTTTCGTCAGTCCGTCTTACGTAAGTTTGAAATAGACATTTTCGTCAGTCTGTCTTACGTAAGTTTGAAATAGCATTTTTGTCAGTCTATCTTACGTAAGTTTGAAATAGCATTTTCGTCAGTCTGTCTTACGTGAGTTTGAAATAGCATTTTCGTCAGTCTGTCTTACGTAAGTTTGAAATAGCATTTTCGTCAGTCTGTCTTACGTGAGTTTGAAATAGCATTTTCGTCAGTCTGTCTTACGTAAGTTAGAAATAGCATTTTCGTCAATCTGTCTTACGTGAGTTTGAAATAGCATTTTCGTCAGTCTGTCTTACGTAAGTTTGAAATAACATTTTCGTCAGTCTGTCTTACGTAAGTTTGAAATAGCATTTTCGTCAGTCTGTCTTACGTAAGTTTGAAATAGCATTTTCGTCAGTCTGTCTTACGTAAGTTTGAAATAGCATTTTCGTCAGTCTGTCTTACGTAAGTTTGAAATAGCATTTTCGTCAGTCTGTCTTACGTAAGTTTGAAATAGCATTTTCGTCAGTCTGTCTTACGTAAGTTTGAAATAGCATTTTCGTCAGTCTGTCTTACGTAAGTTTGAAATAGCATTTTCGTCAGTCTGTCTTACGTAAGTTTGAAATAGCATTTTCGTCAGTCTGTCTTACGTAAGTTTGAAATAGCATTTTCGTCAGTCTGTCTTACGTAAGTTTGAAATAGCATTTTCGTCAGTCTGTCTTACGTAAGTTTGAAATAGCATTTTCGTCAGTCTGTCTTACGTAAGTTTGAAATAGCATTTTCGTCAGTCTGTCTTACGTAAGTTTGAAATAGCATTTTCGTCAGTCTGTCTTACGTAAGTTTGAAATAGCATTTTCGTCAGTCTGTCTTACGTAAGTTTGAAATAACATTTTCGTCAGTCTGTCTTACGTAAGTTTGAAATAACATTTTCGTCAGTCTGTCTTACGTAAGTTTGAAATAGCATTTTCGTCAGTTTATCGTACGTTTGTTTGAAATAACATTTTCGTCACTAAACGCGTAGATTGAATGAAGACATCCTACGAATATCCATTCTTTTTATTTTCATTAATTCTTCTGATACCTGTTTGTTTTCTATGAGTTCTTTCAGAATATAATACCAGGACCAGTGTAACTTCATATCTATCTATCTATCTCCGTACCTCTAACTGGGACGAACCCAGGCTTACTGTGTTTAGCTTGGAAGATCTTCTTTTCGGATGGAGCTTTTAGTTTCTCGGAAAAATATATATCATGTCGCTTTTAATAGTAACAACATGTGTGTTGATATGTATGTTCATTTACTTTCGACAGCCTTGTAACTCTCGCTTCCCTCATTTTCTCGTTTAGTCCTCACATGCCATGAGCGATGTTTCTGACAAAGGAGGAACAATTGCTGTTGGATGGGTCAGAATCCATCCATCTGATACTTATTGTTGGCTAGTTTGTTTGTTTTTACCTTGAAGTTGTATTGTTTAGCTCTTTACATTAAGTGGTTTCATGCCTTGTCTGGAGCGATTTCCATAAAAAAAATGTCACCAAAACTTTAATCCCATCAAACTTCTATTCTTAAAAAAATCGCTACGATGTTAAATTTGAAATATTGTATTCCTTAAAAAAAAATGGATAATTTATTGAATATTGGCCAAAATATTGGATATTTTTGTCTGATTTTTCTGTGTTTCTGTGATTTTGCCTTTTTGTGGTGTTCATAACGAGAGTCATCTATTGGTGAGTTCATACCTTTCTTCGTCCGTGCCCCTAGCGTCAAGCGAGATTTCCTATCTGCTTCCCTGCGGACGACGTAGTCATCTTCAAATCCAATGTAAACAAATACTCGCTGTAGACCGTCTCATATGTAATCAAACTTCGTTCATTGTATTCATCATTTCAAATCCTCTCATAATGTTCATCAATCAACTGACGATCAATACATCTCGAGTGGCTTTTGGTTTTTATTAGTGGTGATTTATTAGTATTAAAAAAAGATTCGATCATATATGACATTAGTATATTCTATTTAATTTACCTCCTCTCCAGGTCAGGTGTGGGTTTTGATGAGAGTGTTTCTGTGGAACGAATTGGATTCGAACCCGACACATCCAGGTCCTTAGTCCGCGTCGTTAACCACTTAGCCATGAAATGAGTATAGCCGATTGTGAATAATCCGCGATGGTATTCAGTAGGCCAGTTACGTACCCCAGATATCTAGATAGATAGAAATAGGTAAACGGTGAAATTTAAAAAAAATCAAATACTAATGAAATTCAAATCCTATTTCAGTCACCTATATTATTTAAGGTGAAATGACTTTTGCCATTACTTCTAAACAATTTGTATTTTTACTTTTTAATGTTCATCTATTTAAAATCAACGTTTTAGTGAAATAAAAAAAAATAACATTAAAAACAGTAAGTTATAAAATGTTTCATCGTACACGCGAAATGCCGAAATGAAAACTAGACCGAAAATATATTCCCATCATCTTTATAAACGATCATAATGACGATAACTCAAGTTCATGATTTTCTAGTTAAAAGACAGGGAACTATTTTAAGGATAAATTCAAAAGCAAAGAAAACGTTGTTTATCATTTTTAGAGAAGAGAACTTTCTAAAATAAAAAAATGGTAAAAAAATGTTTTTCTTTAAAAAAAAGTTCTCTGTCCTTCTACTAGAAAATTATAAACATAAGTTACCATCCTTGGGTTGATTTATAAAAATAGGGACTATATTTTTCGACCTAGTTTACATTTCCGCATTTTACGTGTAAACTAAAACTTACTATAACTTAATGCTATTCTGTTTTTACTAAAACATGGTTTGACAAGCCGCGCATGCGTGGTCCCCCTCTCGATGTGACTCGATGTGGCGAGTGTAAAATGCAATAAATTTGGGCAATTTGGAGCATTTTTGACACCCCTTTGACCTCCTGGGGGCGCGAACAAGAATTTTTCTTCAAAGATGCTCATTTTATATCCAGAACAATTGCCTCTACATTTTAGCCAAGTTTCAGAAAAATTGAATGGATGGATCAAACGTTATGGGAGAAAAGGGTCATTTTTTGCCATTTTAGGGGGCTTTTGACCCCCTGGGGGCGCGAACCAGTTTTTTTCCATGGTCAGCGATACTTATTTTCTATTAGGAACAATGGCCTCCACATTTTGGTCAATTTTCAGAGAAATTGAATGGATGGATAAAAAGTTATGGGGAAAAAAATGTCATTTTTTGCCATTTCGGGGCCTTTTGACCCCCTGAGGGGCTAACCAGATTTTTGTTAAAAAATCGGAGAATGTCGCTTTCTAACCTGACCAAAATTTTAGAGAAATTCAATGGATGGTTGCTGAGAAAAATCCGGACGGACAGACGGACGGACGGACGGACGGACGGACGGACGGACGGAAATGCCTCAAAACATAGGTCTCCCGATTTTATAAATTGGGGAACCAATTAAAAATAGATAACAGCACGGTACCATAGGTTTTAACGTCCTAAATTCATCTTTCAAGATGGTACTTTACTTTGCTGCTACCAGAGCACCAAAATACTAAATCAAAAAGTAGCCTGAACACGAGCACTGGTATTGCGTTGGGCCTCTAATCTTGTCATCCAACGTTCTACCCATGGGGCTGCATCTTACCAGTTTCTAACGCAGTCGGTTGTCAGTGATGGTAGAAACGGTAAGTTTGCATATTCGCGTTCTGGCAATTTGTTGGGTAATAATAATAAACAGACGGACACCAACAGGCGGGCAGCCCCCCCCCCTCCACCCATTACTCTCAGTATTATCTATGGGGTTGTTGTTATTGTTGTTCGTTTTTTTTTTGTTTTTGTTGTTTTTTTTAGACGGGTCTCCTTGCTTCGCCACGGATTTGTTTTACGATTCTGTTATGGATATAGAAATGAAAAAGATATACGGGCATCACAACTACAACAGCAACAAATAAATGAAGATAAAACAAATAATTTAACATCTACCCCGAATACCCAGAGGTTGTACTGGGGATAGAGAAGATGGGGGGGGGGGGGCTTTATTCGAGATTTGTTCATTTAGTAATTGGATTTATATAATTTCGGGCTAGGATCAAAGTGCAGTATCTGTTCGGTCAGGAAGAGATCCTTCTAGACTGAGGCAATTTAAATTTTTTATCCCAATGGTTTTTTACGCACATTAAAGCCAAACTTGTGTCTAACTTTGTGCTCGTTTGGGAGGGGCCCATGAATAGATACAATATATAGTTTTTGTATTATTTGTATTATTCGGACTACTATTCTTATATTGGTTGTTATTTTCACAACGTTTCGGCCGATGTATTCTCCGAGCTTCTTCTTACTGCATCCTTCCGAACTTGGAAGTCTTTATACTATACCGAATTTTGAACTAAACCCCTTATTTATTTCACAGTGGTGGATTGTTCTCATTCTTACTTATCATCGCCTGCAGTAAGAATTGAACTTTCAACCTCCAGAAGACTGTCACTTAGACCTGATTGTTAATCAACGCCTTAAACCGTTACGCCACGAGCCAACGCGGACAGTTACAATAAATAAGATTAACATGATTAATTAACACTTCTACCCAGTCATGGCTGACGGAACGAGAACAATCTACCCCATGTAATAGATAAAGAGTTCTGTTCGAAATTACGTGTAGGTTCTCGACCTTCGGGTTGGAAGCAAAGTGTAGTATCTGTTCTGCTTTCGGTCAATGCGGGTGAAATCCTTCTAGACTGACGATATTTTTATTTTAGTCACAATCCAGAGTGGCCCTTTTTGGAGAGCTGGATTTTCCCCACATTAAAAACCGGCCTTGTGTCAAAATCTGCCCTCGTGGGGAGGCAAGTAAATAGGGAGATAAATATTTCGAAGTTCGAAAAGATGAATCTGAAGAATGTCGGAAGTTATATCGGCCGAAACGTGGTAAAAAAAGAAAAAAAAAGATGAGAATAGTAATCTGCATAATCCAAATTATCAATCCTCATCTAAAAAATTCCGAAACAAAAAAATATATATTTAGATGCGTTCACGAATATAAGAGGATCCATCGATCGGTCGGTCGGTCACGCTTAAGTTTCAAATACCATTTATATCGTTAAACGCGTATATTAGATGAACGCATCTTTCAAATATCCGGTCTCCCCACACACAAAATTGAATATTGCCAATGCAGCGTAAGGAGCTACCGTGATAGAGACCAGATTTATGGGGGCAACCTGGGTGTGGAGTTGGGAAGCAAGATGCTTGTTCACATTACATTTAAATGTTTGCATGTCCGTACGGGTAAACAGGAAGCAGGAAAGAAATTCCGAAGGCAAGCGGTCCGACAAAAGAAGTTATTTGAGTAGAAAATATTCCGGCATATAAGGAGTTCTACACTGAAGGGGTGTGATTTTGTTGCTAGTCGGTTGGGTCGGGGTATTTACATTGATCGGGTACAAGTTCGTGTTTTTTTTTTAGATTACCTGTCTAGCTATATACATGTTTTTCTCCATATATCTATCTGGGATTGGTTGACTGGCCTAATGGATGTCGTCCCAGACTATGGAATCGGCTGTACCGAGTTTGACTCCATCGAGGCTAATGTGATCAATTAAGCACTAATACATCTAATTCCTCGCTAGCTATGAGTAAAATAGTAATTTGTGTTCAGCTATTTATATACATTGGATCAGTTGGCAACAAGTATTGCGTTGTTGGCATTAAACAACCCATTCATAAAAAAGGTGTCATGTGCATACATTTCTCAATGGTATGCAGCCGAAATCTTCCTCCAGCTTTGAGTACATAAGCAAGTAGTGTTCAACTAATCGTATGCAATGAATCGTTTTGAGCTTCGATGTTAAATAAGTCCACTCCCTACTCACTTCAAAAAGTTGATATGCCGTTAAACAGATTAACCGAATCTTCCAAACAACCTAGTTATCTATATAAATATACATACTCCCCCCTCCCCCCCCTCTCTCTCTCTCTCTCTCTCTCTCTCTCTCTCTCTCTCTCTCTCTCTCTCTCTCTCAACCACAAACACGTTCTATCCACAGCAGTTGGGTTCAAAACTGTGGAAGCGATTTTTGTGTTGATTTTTTTTGTTTTTGATGAAAACTTTTTAGATCGTCCAGTTCTTACTTATATACTTCGTAAAAGGAGAGAAAAAGTAATAAAATATACACACACATATATACATACATTTTTGGTGACGAAATAGATTTTTATTTTAAATTTTAAAGGTCGAAAAGAAAGCAGTCGTATTTTGGAACGGGAAAAAAACAGAGCACCTGTAGGTAACATTTTTACGTAGTTTCTTTCCTTCTAACGCTTTCATGTTTGTCTTTTCATTCTTTATTTCATTTTCGGAGAGAAAAAAAAACGAACTCTTCGTTTAATATTGTACTTTCAGAATATGCATATCTGTATATCTTTCGATCTAACTATCTGTCTTTGTCCAACGCTCTATACATCTGTTTGTGTACATTTTTCGATCTATCTCTGTTGTCTATTCATCCCAGGCAGTACATAGCTTTTTTATTGTCTATTTATCTATCGATGTTTATCCATATTACTGTCTTTATCCTTATATCTACCTCTGTATATATATATATATATATATATATATATATATATATATATATATATATATATATATATATATATGTATATATAATTTATATATATATATATATGTATATATAATTTATATATATATATATGTATATATAATTTATATATATATATATATATATATATGTATATATAATTTATATATATATATGTATATATAATTTATATATATATATATATATATATATATATATGTATATATAATTTATATATATATATATATATAAATTATATATATATATAAATTATATATATATATATATATAAATTATATATATATATATATAAATTATATATATATATATATATATATATATATATATATATATATATGTTTGTATGTATACTGGTATGTGTGTCAGCCTCTCTCTCTCTCTCTCTCTCTTATATATATATATATATATATATATATATATATATATATATATATATATATAAATTTAAGGGTAGTGGAAGAGAACCCCAGCAAAATGGTTGATTATTAAGAGAATTCAAAAATAAGAGCGCAATATTTATCGATTACAGAAGATAAGAACAATATCGGTACCGTCGGTTTCAAATCCAAACAAAGAGAACCTATAATTGGTCTCCTTAACCGAACTCCCTTTCAGACACAAACAGAGGCTGAAGAGAGTCCGATAAAGGAAACCAATTATAGGTCCTTTTGTTTGGATTTGAAACCGACGGTACAGATGTTGTTCTGATCTTCTATGTGTATGGGTGCAGATTCTATATCTATAAAGAGATAATGTTTACTATCGGTAATAGAGCGTATCTAGGTTTAAAGGCTGTAGACACAGAATCATCGGCATTGACAATCACCATGTGCCGTTGATTCTATGGTTACGTTCTTCAAACATATATACAAGTATGTGCATATATATATATATATATATATATAATGTATATATATATATATATATATATATAATGTATATATATATATATATAATGTATATATATACAATGTATATATATATATAATGTATGTATATATATATATATATATAATGTATATATATATATATAATGTATGTATATATATATATATATAATGTATATATATATATATATATATATATATATATATATATATATATATATATATACCCACTTATTGATACAATTCTGCATCTTTTCTATCATCTTTCTTACCTCGATCTGTCCTCTTATATCTCTCCTGGGCCATACTACCTGAGATGACTTACGTAAGGGAAAACAAAGACATCAGCCTACGAATGATGGAGTTTTTTTTTTAATTATTGTTATTTGGTATATTTATAGGGTATGGTGCTCAATATTAGTAATAGAGCTTGTATAATATTTGTGATATAGAGTCAACTACGCATGTTAGACTGACAGTTAAACATTTTGTCTTCATCACGTGGTGTGAAGAACGCAAGAAGAGAAAATCCCAGTCTCCAAACTTATGAAGTCTAAAAAGTCCCCGTTTCTAAAATAAAGATCGAGTTTTAAAACAAAACGAGTTTTTAAAACGATTATCAAAACTCTAAAAGTGTGTAACTGGTAGTCACAT
>OY744522.1:89175128-89217628 GCA_963556195.1 Sepiola atlantica | reverse complement strand
TGGTTTGCTATTTATGCTTTACGGCATATCAACCGGCATCCTCTTGTGTTATATGCGGGAAATATCTATCTGGAAGCTTCTTAATCCGATCGATCCTTGTCTTTTCCGGTAGTTGGTTAAAATAAGTTACGACATTTTAAGTTAAAATAAGTCTAGTTTTTATTTTAGCTTTATATAGGGATACGTTATTCATGGAAAACAGTTAATGGGGAGACACGTCGAACAAGCCGATCCACCACTTATCCCTAGGGGCAGGCACATTTTCTGTGGCCTCTCTGTCCTTCTGACTCGGATCCTGTTGCGTCAGTGTTTTTAGGATATTCTAACTCCCGAAATGTATCATGTTAATCTAGCGTGATAATTACTCATTCTCCGATTAGTCGTGATAGGGGTCAAATTTTTGACAGCCCCTAAAATACTTGATATTGAAACGAGCCTAGACTGGTACAACGACAGTTAATATGAATCCGAAAATTAGTTTGTTTGTCATTCCTCCATTTTGCAGGGCGAAGGCAAAAGTTATTTTCCTCTAATATATTCACTTGTTGTTTTTTTTGTTTTTTTACTAAAGGGTCACCACTCATCAAGGCCCTAAGGCCACTCGATGATAAGGGTGGGTTTAATACGTGCCAGGTGAACGGTGAGATAACAATGATGGTGGAAGTTTGGCCAAATGTGACTACTTAATAAGCTAACTTAACATGGACTTGAAAACGACAATGTTGTAGTCAGCCGGGAAGCAGCCCTGCGGAATTGAGTTCCACAGACGGATAGTTCTAGGAAAGAAACTTTACTCATGGAAGTTTCGTTTAGTTTTAAAGAGGGAGGAAGGGAAATTATTGACAGTGGTTGTTGCTAGACGAGATTTTGTTGTAAATGTTTTACAGGGGGGGGGGCATAGATTGAAGCTCAGACGAGCACTTGTAAAAAATAACGATAGAGTAGAGAAAGACTATGTCTCTTCTATGAGAAACACGTTCTGCATTGCTGCTCGTAATGGACACTGCGTCCTCCTAGATGGCAGTCTTATATAGTTTCGATCATGACGACATCGATGGATAGATGATCCCTATTCTTTGAATAGATGACCCCTATGCGTTTTTCGTTTTTCTTTTTCCAGTTAAACATAGTTTACATCTTCTAAGTAAATATGTTTTTACTAATAAGTCACCATTTTTCAAGGCCAAAAACCACTCGAGAATAAAGGTTAGCAAAATGTAAGCCCGCCCTTTTCAAAGGGGCTATGCCATTTGCTTAATGGATGTTAGAATGTGTTAGGAGTTGTCAAAAATGTTACCCCTATGATTCGTGGAACGAACGACTGATTGTAGAATGAGTAATTATCACGCCAGATAGTGATGCGTTTAGGGATTGAGAATGCTGTAAATGCAGTGACGCAACATGAGACGAGTCAGAAGGACAATAAAGCGACAAAAAGTTCGTCTGTTAATAGGGACCGGCTTGTTGGTGCATCTATCTTTCCTTTTCAATGAATACAGTATCTGCTGTTTATCGCTAGATCTAGAGATTTCGATAATTTTACATTTCTAAATGAAATTGCTTTTGAAACGGATATTTTGTGAAATATTTTATGGGAATTCTTTTTTTTTCGAGTCAATTATCAGGATAAGTGATTCGAAAAGTATTTCCGACAAATTTTTTTTTTTTAAATATTTTTTTTAAAAAATAATTTCGAATTTTTCATGAATTACGTCCCTTTATAATACCAATTATATAAATGTTAGCTTTATTTAAGGAAATACAAGTAAACTTACATTGAACAAATACATTTTTTGGAACATTGATATATACAAATACAATTGTTCATTATAGATATTTAAAGGAGCGAGCTATCAACATTTATTGAGCTTTAAAATTTGTTTATTATTTAATAATTTTTCAAAAGTTTGTGTTTTAAATTTCTATAACACATGTTTCGAGCATGTTTGGCTGTCTTCATATATTGTTTAAAAAATATGGGTTCAATCTTGCTAAACATTTGGTGTTTGTTTAATAAGAATATTTAACTCCATAAAAAACTACAATATATTTTAAGACAAAGACAGCCAAACATGCTCGAAACACGTGTTATAGAAATTTAAACACCAAACTTTAAAAATAAATGTAAAATATTAAATAATAAACAAATGTTATAGATTAATAAATGTTGGTGGCCCTACTTCTTTAAACATACACTTTTCCTCGTTGGAACAACACTACCCTCTACTTTATTATATATATATATATATATATATATATATATAATGATTATTTTATTTACACAGACATGTACAAAATCTGCGACACGGCATATCGATGTTATCGATCAACAGCTGTTATGAACTGAGATCTCATCAGGCAGAGTTAAAATCCGATCTTTGGAAAAAAACTATTTGATATTGAGCACTTTTTATAAGCCCGGTTGAAATTCTTTGGATTACTATTCTGTGGATGTTTACCTTGCCTGGATTATTATTATTAGTATTATATATATATATATATATATATATATATATATATATATATATATATATATATATATATATATATATATATATATATTAGCATGGATAAAAAGGTTCTCTTTATATGCTTTTTGTGTGTGTTCTTCTTAATCAAAAGACTAATGGAAGACATTATAAAAGAAGATAACATCACTATTTCAATTGTTTTTCTCAGTCCAGTTTTGGTTATTTACCGACATAAAAATGCAACCAGGAATCCTTTTTCATTGCTTTGCTTTAAAAAAAAAGGTATAAATAAGTAAAATGAAGAGAACAATTTCGACGTTAACGGTTTTGGTTTTGGGAATGTTAATTTGCTTGGAAATATAAAAATTATATTATCAAGAAAAAATGTGAGTTCTGAAAAAAGGTAGAAACACTTATATGAAGAAAGAGTTTTTTTTTTAAATAACATTTATTAAATTATTATATATATATATATTCTGTGAAATAATTCTGTCGATAATTATTGTATATATATATACATATATATATATATATATATATATATATGTATATATATATATATATATATATATATGTATATATATATATATATATATATATATATATGTATATATATATATATGTATATATATATATGTATATATATATATATATGTATATATATATATATATATGTATATGTATATATATATATATATATGTATATATATATATATATATATACATATATATATATGTATATATATATATATATATATATATATATATGTATATATATATATATGTATATATATATATATGTATATATATATATATGTATATATATATATATGTATATATATATATATATATATGTATATATATATATATGTATATGTATATATATATATATATATATGTATATATATATATATATATATATATATATACATATATATATATACATATATATATATATATATATATATATATATATATATATATATATATATATATATATATATATATGATAGTACAAAATTAATGTCATTGTAAAATAAAAAGTAAATATCCCATGAACGGATTATATAATAAAAAGGATATGGAAAAACGAAATATATAATGCGAGCGTATAAATATTCGAACAACCTGAAAAGGAAATATATATATATATATATATATATATATATATATATATATATATATATATATATAATATTCTACCGTAGACCCCCAGCCATTAATTTTTTTCGTGACCCACAGTAATATCATGTGGATCCGTTGAGAATTCGGGGCTTAAAACTTCGAAAATAAAATTAAAAACTGCAAACTCGTAAAAATTGTTAGCTGGAGCATTTAGGTTTCCTTGGGCCACCTTAATAAATAAAAATAACGCCTTAAAACATGTTAGTCATCTGATAAATAGATCACAGCATGAAACCAATGGTCATGACTGATTAAAAAACACGTATTTTATTAAAGTATATATATATATATATATATATATATATATATATATATATATCGTAGACAAAATGTAACTTGTTGAATCACACACTGAGTTCGCTTAAACTTGTTTGATTCAGAAAAAACAGAATTTGCTAAGCTAGTTAAAATAGTCTCTTTTTCTTTGGTATATATATACATATATATATATATATATATATATATATATATATATATATATATATATATATACTGTGTGTGTATCTGTCTTTTTCTCTCTTCCTCTCCAACTAAGGGTTAAATAGTATTACTGTCTATGGTAATATTTCCTTTTGTTTATCATAGACTATTCAAATCATTTTATTCTTTACTTTTTTTATTACCTCAACTGTTAATAAATAGAGAGCAAGAGCGAAAGAGTTACTGAAGTGAGAGTAATACACGACATATGAAATAAGAGCGGGTGCGTCACACAACATACATTGAGAGAAAAGGAAAATTATAGCTAGAAAGTTAGTAAGAGATGGGTTACTTGACCAATATTTTCGTATGTATTTTGTGTGATTAAAATATATAAGAAAGAAAGCCTTAGGGAAACAGACGTTGATTAATCTAACCTGCGGAATACAAACGTTGTCTGTTTTAAACCATTATATGAATCGATTTAATACGTCTGAAGTATACAGAGCCGCCGCTACCTACATACCTAAGTTCGAACCTCCCCTAAAGTAACATAATAAAAAAGAAAAAAAACATTTATGCGCATGCTCATTAATCTAAACCAAAACTTAACTTCCGTTAAACTCCCGCTCTTTTTAAAATCGCTCTGATGTTTAATCTGAAAACTTGCATTTCTTATAAAATATATAATTTACTGAATAGAAAATTTCATTAAAACTAAATACTTCCTTATTGTCAGAAATAAAAATAACAGATACGTCTGTTTGAAAAGAGTAGTCTCCCCCTTAGACTGTTAATAGAGCTGCGGATCTTAGCACAGCATACATACATATTCACCTCCTGTACACTCTCCGACAAAAATAACGGAAGAAATGTATGCTACGCCAGTGTTCGTCCCCTATATTTATATAAAATCATACAATTACGTCAGTAATTTAATTATATATATATATATATATATATATATATATATATATATATATATACATTATCATCATCATCTCAGACGACTTAAATAATAAAAAATATCAACCGTTAGTTTTTTTTTTATTATTTAGCGTGAAGGATTTCTGTCCGGATCAATTTGAGACGGCGATGGTTGTCTGACTTGCTATTTGTTTTTTCGCTTCCAATTTAACATGGCTTTCTCCGTGGGCTAGAAAAAGACACGCTTTTTACTCGTCAATTTTTGTGTGGCGGGACGGATTTATATTTACTTATATACAAATCAATAAACTGTGGTCTTTATAATAGAGTGTAGGATAAATATAACTTAATCTTAATAAATGTATTACTTTAATATAAGAACTTTTAACTTCTGAAACTGTCGATGTGTAAAAATGCAAATTATTTACTATTATAAAATAGTTCGAATCTCTTTTCATTTTAACTCTAAAATATATTTTTGTGTTTAAATTTTTTTAATGAAATTTTTTTAAAAATGTTAGACTTAAAGCTAAAAATCAAAATCGCTAAAACTGACAAAGTTAGACACCAGCTCCCCAAAAAACAGGACTGGATAGGAACAAAAATAAGCTATGAAATCCCCTCGGTACTCCCTTGCGAATTAGGGCGCCACATGTGAGAGACGATAATCCGAAGAGAAAGATTGATGCCTGGAATAATAGCTCCCTGCGACAGAACATGTACTACACTTTGTTCTTTGCCCACCATCCGGATGAGTTGTAAGTATTTACCTGCCTCCCCCTATAGCAAAGTTATACATAGCATCAGTTTATAGTAGGAAATTCAGCTCCCCTGAATAAGGGGTATTCTGGATGGGTGAACAATTTTGCTGTGTTAAGACCCGTCGTCATTTCCCGCCAACGAAAGATAAAGCAATACCCTTCTAAAAGAAGGCGGTAATGCCTGGGAACTGATGTCCTAGGACCTACCAAAACGATAATTTACTCCGATCCAAGGGCAAGCCTGTGATGTGAGGGAACGATTGTACGCAATATGCAAGAATGGGAATAATACTATAGAAAGTAAATAGAGAAAATAGTTATATATATATATATATATATATATATATATATATATATATATATATATATATATATCTGTGTGCGTGTGTGT
This sequence comes from Sepiola atlantica, assembly GCA_963556195.1. Taxonomy (NCBI): domain Eukaryota; kingdom Metazoa; phylum Mollusca; class Cephalopoda; order Sepiida; family Sepiolidae; genus Sepiola; species Sepiola atlantica. Next base: position 89,211,473 of record OY744522.1, on the reverse strand, counting down.
GTGTACATATGCGAGGAGTAAGGTATTTGCTGAAAAGACTATAAAAATAAGAAAAGATACGGACGGTTTGCTGGTGGTAGAGAACGCCTCAGAACGGCGCGTGGGAGAGCGGTGGCGAGACACAACAACGCGAAATAAGAAGTCAAAACGGGCACGTGCGACGAGAGGGAAAAAGAGAGAGAGACAGAAAGAGTTGATCGGTGGCGGATAGCTAGGGATGAAGGTATGATGTGAGAAACAGCGAGAGAAAGAGAGAGAGAGAGAGACTGACAGAAGTGAAAATAAATCGTAGCCTTTTTTTTAGCGAAACGTAATCCCTTTTAAAGATGGCGTCGATGTGTAAACTCCGAAAGTCGCCGTCCTGAAGAGAAATGTAATCCAACGAACGACTAAACAAACAAAAACGTAGAGGGTCATACGGCCGTTTTCTTTTGTGGGGGACTTACAACTTTTGTGGTGGGAATCGGCGTTCTACAGAGCAATAACAGCAATTACGGAGGCCAACAGCAACCAAGTTGTCGGCCAAAGTTAACAAAAAAAAACAAACAAACACAAAAAACAAGTCGTATGTATATATCTCCTTCTTCGCAAAACAGCCTAATTATTTTTTTCTTTGAATTTTTTATGCCATTTTTCTGTTTTATGTCTCTCTCTCTCTCTCTCTCTCTCTCTATATATATATATATATATATATATATATATATATATATATATATATATATATATATATGTGTGTAATCAACTAAAATCTTCCATCAAATAAGCTGAAGACATTTTGTGTATTTTCTGCTAATAATAATTAACACTATTTCTTCTTAATCCATCATCTCTAATACAGGTGCGCGCGTTGCATACACATGCATGTTGCATTTATATTCATGTTGCATTCGTGTGTATGTGTAAATATTATTTGAAGATGTTAATGCAGTGAATCGTCAGTAAATAGCACCACCCACATAATTCCATAACACTTTTTGCTTGTTTTATATTTCTATGTGCACCAACGTATATATATATATAAGTATATATATATATATATATATATATATATATATATGTATATATATATATGTATATATATATGTATATATATATATTATATATACATATATATTATATATATGTATATATATATATTATATATATACATATATATATATTATATAGATACGTATATATATTATATATATACATATATATATATATGTATATATATTATATATATACATATATATATATATGTATATATATATATGTATATATATATTATATATATACATATATATTATATATATATACATATATATTATATATATATACATATATATTATATATATATACATATATATTATATATATACATATATATTATATATATACATATATATTATATATATATATACATACATATATATATACATACATATTATATATATATATAGTATATAATATATATATCATATATAGATATATATTTATATCATATATATATTATATATATTATATATATACATATATATATATATACATATATATTATATATATATAGTATATAATATATATACATATATTATATATATATATATATATCATATATATATATATATATATATATATATATATATATATATATATATATATATGAGAAAGGGAGAGGGCGTTATGCAAGGAATGGCTTTAAAAATCAATTCCGCACCGTAAACCAAAATGTGGTTCACTATACGAGATATGTTTGTGAAACATGTAAGCTTAAATTTTTTGCGTTTCAAAAACGTATTAAATGAGAGGAAGAACCTTTAGGTGGAAAATTGATTTTAAACGTCATCGATCACACCTCTCTCTTTCTCCCTATCTCTCTCTCTCTACATATATATATATATATATATATATATATATATATATATATATATATATATATATATATATATATATATATACATATATTTATAAAGGAAAACAGAAAATTGTTTATATGTCCATCGAGATTTCGTCTTTATTCAAAGACTTTCTCAAGAAACGACAATGAACATTTTCGGTTTTCCTGTTTTTCCTTTTTCATTACGTTGTATTATTAATTCAATCTATCTATCTATCTATCTATCTATCTATCTATCTATCTATCTATCTATCTATCTATATATATATATATATATATATATATATATATATATATATTTATATATATATATAATGTGTGTATATGTGTATATATATAATCATATATATACATATATATATATATATATATATATTATAGAAGGAAAACTAACTTTTCAAAATCGGAACAAAGCCGAATTGAGACAACGGATCTTGGACAAAGGGCTCGATAACTTATCGATCGAGAACAGCGAGATCAAGAACAAAATGATAATAACATGTACTTATCTAGACACTTTACTGCAGTTTCATTGCATCTCCGATCATCATAAGTCTTACCTCGAAATGCGACCTCATGTGTACAAGTACTAATTACTCTTCTGGTTCGCTTTTGGATTAATGCCAGTTTGAAACTTTTCTGATGATCGGCGATGCTGTGACATTTCTGTAAAGTGTTCAACTAAGTATCATTCATATATATATATATATATATATATATATATATATATATATATATATATATATACTAATTTGAATTAGATCGAATTACAGACTTCGATGTTGCATATTTAAATCTCCAGTTGGCAAATTCATGTAATGTTTTCCGTTTGAACGTATGTGTAATCATTGAAATAGAACTCCAAGAACATGTTGAAAAACCTTTCCTTTTTGTACTTTTTCTTGTTTGTTGTTGCGTTGTTTTCGTTCTTTTCGTATCGACGTAAAAACAACTTTGGTCCAAATAGACGCTTCCGTTAAGAATAAGTAAAAGATCCTAGAAACAATTCTAATATGGTGTATATATTCCTTTCGAAAGAGCAATTCGCATTCCTCTCTTCTTCTTTTTTAAATCCGCATCTGAAGAAACCGTTGGTTGCACATTTTTTTGTCTCTACGTCTCGTTTTTCTGAATCGAGAACATTATAGCATGTTTACATTCTGGTATTATTGTGAACATCGACAGAAGGCAGAACTGGCTAAGCTTCTTTCCGCTGAACACGTGCAGATGTTTGGTGCTGATTTCGTTAGTCTTGGTGTGTAACTCGTTTCGCCACAGAGTTTCGGCCATGGTATCCAATGAGGAATCGCACTGAACGTTCGTGTCTGACCGACAGTGAACGAACGACTGTTGAGAAGTCGGACAATCACTCTCTAGCCACTGTATTGCGGCTTCATCGTCCACATAGTGCCAGAGACAGATGGAACACCAACAGGCGAACTGGCATGCTTCCACAGCTAATGTTCAGTTCTTCGCTGGCGTTCAGCCGCCTTTTTATTCTCTTCTTTCTTTTTTTATATTCCTGAACAGAGCCATCTTTCATGGATAGAAAACTGGCAAGAGAGAGATGCAATATATATAAATATATATATATATATATATATATATATATATATATATATATATATATATATATATATATATATATATATATAGTATTCGAAAGGAAGAGGAAAGAAGAGATATACAAGTTAGCCAGCCAAAAAAAGAAAAAAATGCGTGCGTGCGTGCTTTATAGACACGCATCTATACATGCGGAACTTATCCAAAAAACGCCTATCCATATATATATATATATATATATATATATATATATATATATATATATATAGTGTTGGAAGAGAATCAGTTTGGATGAGTAACTGGCTTTAACCTTCTTCTCTCTCTTGAATTCATTTTGGAACGAGATACGAGTTTTCATTCGATATTGAAATTGGCAAAATCTCGTGGCACTTTACGCATCTCGCGAATTGGCAGTTTGCTCAACTTTCGAGTAAGCAACGCCAACGCCGCCGCCATGCATCACTTCATTACCTAACCTCTTTCTCATCCTACCCACTCACCCTCTCTATCTCTCTATCACTCTTTCTTACCATCTATCTATGTGTCTCTCGGTCTGTTTGTCTATCTATCAAAGTATCATTCTCGTGGTCTGTATGTATCGCTGGCTCTGTCTCTGGTTTATTAATCAATCTATCTATCGTTATCTTGCAATATCTGCCAATGTATCTATGTATATAAATCCATATCTCTCAGTATTTCTCTCTCTTTCTCTCTCTATCTCTCTCTTTTTTCCTCTCTCTCTCTTTCTATCTCTCTTTCTTTCTATCTCTCTCTTTCTATCTCTCTCTTTCTATCTGTCTCTCTTTGTATCTCTGTCTCTATCTCTCTTACTCTATCTCTCTTACTCTCTCTCTCTCTTTCTCTCTCTCTCTCTCTCTCTAACATATATTCATATATTTCTTACAAAGAGGCCGCCCTTTCTTATCTATATTTCTCTATATATAGATATCGCCATCTTTATTTCTCTGTCTGTCTGTCTGTCTGTCTGTCTGTCTGTCTGTCTGTCTGTCTGTATGTATGTCTCTCTCTCTCTCTCTCTCTCTCTCTCTGTATATATATATATATATATATATATATATGTATATATATATATATAGAGAGAGAGAGAGGGTCGCTCGCTCTTCTATATATATATATGAGAGAGATACTGAGAGCGAGAAAGAATCACATATATATATATATATATATATATATATATATAATGAAAAGAGAGAGTGGGTCAATTATGTATATAATCATACACTTGTTTTCTAATTCACTAATAACTTATTTATTCTCAATAATGTCGATAAAAATCTTTTTCTGCCAAAGGTAGTTTTCCTACTTGCTTTACCGCGCCGAGACAACTTGAGCCAAAAAAAAAACTAAGTGGGTCGAGGGTGCGAGATTGGGAATCGTCATGTCGGCAAGTAGCCCGAGACCCGATCAGGTCATACACAACGCGGACAACCACGGCCAGCATGGCGACGTTGACAGCCATCCAATTTGCCACCGATCGACAAGACGAAACATTCCCGCGCCAAAAAGCCCCAGCGAGCAAATACTTTTTTTTTTCATATGCCAAATCATCGGGTCTTGATGAATTTGTAATATTTGCAGACGACCTTCTCCATTTTGTTTTGTTTTTGTGCTTCTTATTGATTTTTTTATCCCCTCGCCTATTTGGTGTTGATATCTCTCTGGTATTCGGTTATAACATGATATATAATAAAACGCCACTCTTGTACGAAACAAACAAATGTTTGCCCTGGTTTGCCTGCTCTGCTATTTTACGGAACATCGACACTTCGTTTGTCGGAGGAGTGAAGTGATTGGTCTAAAGGAAGCCGTCGCGGGCTATAGAATCCGCTATTCAATCTAAAAATGGTATCCAATTAATCGTATTAAATGAATCGCTTACAATAATTTGGTTGCTGCATTTTATGGCGTGTGAACTGTCGTTGATCTGTTTTCTGCCGAAACCATATGTTTTGTATACGATTAGTTTGTAGATTGTTTTAAGTTGTAGGCTTATATTATTTAAACAAATAGTCTGTGAATGATGCATCCTATTGATCCCATAGATGGAGCCTTGATAGGTACTACCATTCAGCAACCGAGTGGGTATAAGTGTAGTGGTAACTAAGGCGTGACTACAATCATCGAAGTGCTTAAAACGAGACCTTCTCACTGGATGCAGTATTTTTGTCATATCCAATACCGTTATGTGGTGGAGTAGTTGATAGGGTTGGGAAATAGGGTAGTCAGAAAGAAATGTAGAAACTGCTGGGAAATATGGATTTCGGAGTGGTAGGATAAAAGGTGAACACCTTTGCCGAACTGTCTCGCAGACATTTCAGCGTCGTGCGAGTGACAAATTCTGATTAAACTACAGACGGGATACTGAGAGTTACTATTCCTCTGAGTAAGTGTGACCCTGGGAGTAAAAATGACTATAGACTAATTCAACACTGAACAGAGTTTTTAAATGTTGGCCTCACCACTGGATTCACTTAAAGGTGATAGAAGGGCCCTTTTACAATAGGTAGTGTGTTTTGACATTCAATAACTCCAAAGGGGGTTGGTATGCTGCAAAAGAGACAACCCAAACAAATGCATCGCTCCCGCTAAATACTGTTTTTCGATATTAAATAAATTAAAAACAGACACACCAAACTAATCGACAGATCATTTACAATACGTATTCACCTTTGGCATTATATAATTTTTTTAAAAATAGGTTGATATGCCGAAGAAATAAACAAAACCATTGAATGTACAGATTCCATTAAATATTGTTTTAGATATTAAATAATCCGAAATTGGTTGATATGCCGTAAAGCAAACAAGCTTAGCCAATCAAATTTTTGGGGAATGGTTATTGTGTTTCGACGTCTACTTAACGAAAAAGAGTTTATATGCCATAAAACAGAAAGACCCTACAAATCAATCAATCAATCGCTTGCTATGTGTTTTGTGTTTAGACATTAAATAAACTTAAAAAGGTTGATATACCGTAAAGAAGAAAAGCTGAACCAATCTAATTACTTCTTTAGAATGGCTATTGGTTTTCGAGATTAATTTTTGAAAAGCTGATCGTAAATATTCATATACTAATCAAAGGGGAAATTAGAGTACCTTTTTATTGCAATATAGTACACTCCACTCCCAGCCGGTTATTGTAAGAATTTTATTCTAATCAAATTAATTCGTTATGGTTAATTTATTTATTTAAGTAAACATTTTGATATAGAAAATCATCGAATCTTTTTTTATATAATATTTGCAGAGTGGCTGCCATTTTACCATTGTTTCTCGGGATACACGATGAATAAGAAGAGTTCATCGAACGAATGGTACACATGAATGAGTACTAATCGGAAATTCCGCAATTTAGTACTTGGTAGTACCCCCCCCCCCCTTCACTCAGTATCGGGTAGCAACATCGTTTTACACTAAATGTCTTCTTTTACCCGCTCCCAACTAGTACAATGTACCATCATGATCTCGGGCTGCATTCCATAACCCTGACCTTTACATGTTAATTGTATGAAATGTATATACAGTGCAGGGTAGGAGACTTTTTTAATTTGTAAAAACCACTTAGCCATACCGGGCCATATGACTAGAAGTGAGAGTGAATAGTATAAAAACAACCCCACAATAAGATTGCTCCAAACATCAATCAGCATCTCTATTCAAGAATTGTTTTCTTCGTTGTGTGGTTTAGGGCTTATTTGTCATTGTTAGTGGCTTATTTTGTCTTCCTAAGGGTAAAAAGAAATGAAATGAAAAAAGACATCAGTAAACAAAGAAAATGGCAAACCTTTATTTGAAGTTAAGGTATACAAAATATTGAATCGTAGATTGTATATCTTGGTATACTTTACATGGAAACATATTTGGAAGTTACACAGCGAATATGTAGGTTTTGAAATCATTGGAATTAGTTTGGAAATTAACAATTCTATATTCATATGAATATAAACAAAGGAGTCTTTCATACAGTATAGCAAGACGTTTTAATAAACTTTTGACTGGACAAGATGTTTATATGTAGAAATAAAAAAAATACATGAAATCAATAGAGTCCGCACAACGCCAAGGAAACACAACAAAGTTATTGTCTAGTATTTCTTGGTAAAAAAATATCTTCTCGTATTTACAGGATGAGAGGTAGTATCTATGTTTTTATGCTAGATGCAAATCTTCATTTAATTCAATCAGAGACTTTTCAAACTTCGGTGGGCTTGGTCGACATGAACAAGCTTCTATTCCTGTTAAAGTATGTATCACGTGATGAGAAGTGGGTACTTCCCAACTCGGCTGGTGACTCTGAAAACTTTAAATTCTTGTGAAAATCTCTGGAAAAAATGACTAATTCATGCTGCGCGATTGCTCTTATAAGCAATCTGGCTCCACCCTGGACAAATCATTTCGTCATGGTCAATACGTATTCTGATTGGCTGTCGGTTACCTCCAGTCTCGGTTTGGATTTCATTCAAATGGTTACATGTACTACGTACTCCTGCCAGATATTGTTGACACTCATGTCATACCTAACCCCAGCTGACATTCGCAGCTGTAGTTTCAGCTTTCAACAGTTGTGCCTATTCGTAGACAAAACAATAGTTTTATACTTCTCCAAACCCTTTTCTAACTCGTCTGAATTATAAATGTCCTGCTTCCACAGTAAATGACCCCAAATATACACTAGTATATTTAATAGCTCTAATTTATTCGTAAGGCCCCCAAGCACATTGTCACAGATAAAGTTTGTATGAAATAAGATTTATGTTTTCTCTTGAAAACGCGTCTACACATTTCAATAAGCATGCAGTTGCAGTGAGGACGTTTTGTTGGCTTTTTGGATAAATCATATTCCTTACATCAATAGAATCAATAGCTGAAAGCTGAAATAGCTTTTTACATCCGATTTTAGCAATGTTAGTTCTTTAATTTCCCTATTATCTTTAATACTATTAATCATGTAGAATAAAATTGAAACTTTCCACCATAAAGGGCTCCACATAATTGAAAGAAAAATCCATGCGTTAATAAAGCAATAATCTATATTAACAAATTATCCATTCATTGAATAACAGCCGATCAGAACCCAAAGAATGGGCTTGCCCATCTAAGTATAATGGAACATCACATCCTTCTTATAACTCAACTTTCCAAGCTTCTATTTCAATTTAATTAGCTTCTAAATCCAATCAACGAGTTGATTGCATGTCTTCTTGTCCTATCACCATCAGTACAAAAGTTGAGGAATGGCGCTCCATTATTCTCCATTAAACCATGAGTAATTTCTTATATGATAAAATCATGTTAGAGAAGTCCTTTTTTTGAGTGTGAGGACGAGGTGAACATTATGTTAAAATATTCGGATATGTCAGAGATGCTATTCCAGCAACCGAACATTCTTTTGGCACATGCAAATCATATGAAGCTAAGTTCTGTTGCAGCAAGTCAACATCTTCAAATGAATTGAAATGTTCGCCAACCTCATTACAATGTTGGTAATATAACCAAACATGTTAATTAACTCTTTGATCATATCTGATTTTTTCAGTCATATGTTTCGTTGCATTTGATGGGCATAGACATCAATACGTAATGAGATAACATCCTTATTTGCTACTCGTTCGAAATGTTTTTCATTGCAATGGACTACTGTTAGTCAGCATATTCTTCGTTAATACTAGACATGCCATCAAAAACTCTAAGAGAATGCCCTCATCAGAGTTTTAGTGATGCAAGGAAGTATTCTGTCAAAGAAAATCTGAAGTTGCTAACAACTAGAAAGGGATATTTTTAGAAAGTCTTTGCGTATTAAGTGTTTAACGCGACCAGAATTGCACCCGAGAGCATCTATTAATATTTACATCCCTATCAATCACATTAACTCGATCATGGGTGCATTGTCTAGCAACTTCAGTTTCACAGACTTTCTCAATTAAATCAATCGAAGTTTGGCTTCTTCCCATCCGACTACAACATGATTGTTTTCAAGTCAAATGTGTACAAAACTTTGTTGATCCGTCCTCTTAAATAATCAAATTCTGTCCAGTTTCAACGATCGTTACTAATTCTCACAGTGTTGCCTCACCGTTCACCTGACAAACTCATTATTAACCCTTATACTCGAGTGTTTTAACAATAGCATTTTCAAAAGGAGCAGTCTAATTTCGAAAGCAGACATCGATGTTTCATGTTTATACAATCTTCAGTGTGGGAGATGTTAAATCTTGCCGCTCGGAGGGCTCGAACCTAGTAGCAAGTCACATCTGACTCGCAGTCTGACATTCTATCCCTCGGCCAACACCAATTAACATGGAAATGAAAATAATTTAAAGTCAATAAATGTCGAATAAGCGGACACCCACAGTAAGGGAGTCGAACAGTGTTCAACACCAACAGAGTTGGAACATCGCATTACGCCTAGTATAACTGCTTATTATTAAATTCTCTTAGAATCCCAGTCCTTGTTAAGGGGGCGATAACAATACTTTTTTAAATAAATATTTATTAATATTACCTACAGACATCGATGTTTCATGCTTATGAAATCTTCAGTGTAGGAGGTGTTAATTCTTGCCGGTCGGAGGGCTCGAACCCAGTTGCAAGTCACCTCTGACTCGCATATATATATTTATTGATATTTACGTACATAAAAGTAATCCATGGACACGTGTTTCTGACTATCAGCCGTCATCAGCATGGTTTATTTAGATGAAATTATATGTAGTCTGACGTTTTACCACCAGACCACGACGCCTTGCCCGGAATATGTACGATTTTTTATCGCCTAAATATTAAGTTTACGTCTTTTTTATTGTTTTTTTTTTCTGGCAATAGTCACGGTGTTTGTATTTTTCCACTTCCTAAATGGTAAAGAATCGCGCAGAATATTGTAGTGTCGCTCTTAATAGGACGTGCTTTTATTTTTTAATATATATTAATTAACTTTTACATGCATAAAAGTAATCCATGCACATGTCCTGTTAAGGGCGACAATGCAATATTCTGCATTATTTTTTTACCGCTTAGGAAGTGGAAAAATACAAATGCTGTTACTATTGCCAGTAAAAACCATTACATATACGTAAACTTAATATTTAAGCGATAGAAAAGCGTACATATTCCGGGAAAGGCGTCGTGGTTTAGTGCTAAATCGTAAGACTACAGACAATTAAATCGAGGGTTCGATCCTTGTCTAAGTTAGCCATGCTGATGACGGCTGATAGTCAGAAACGCGTTTCCATGGATTACTTTTATGTACATAAAAGTTAATAAATAAATATATATTAAAAATAAAAACATCCTATTAAGGGCGACAATGCAATATTCTGCATGATTCTTTATCGCTTAGGAAATGAAAAAATACAAACACCGTTGCTATCGCCAGTAAAAACAATAACAACTACGTAAACTTAACTTTATATATATATATATATATATATATATATATATATATATATATATATATATATATATATATATATATATATATATATATATATATATAATCACGATCCCCGCTCACTGATTGCACTATTATTGAACATTAGGCTTTATCCAATGGTTGATTGTATATGCGACAAGCCAAACCTACATATATTATATGGTACTTTAATAACTGGAGCAGTTATGCCTTCCCATTGTACACCTATATATGATCATTTGTGAAGTCATGCTGTTTTCAGAACCGGGTCATCAGTTTGTCGATGAGTGCAACTGAAACTACTGCTAGCCGTGGAATAGCTGGATTGGTGGTCAAAGTTTACTCCTCTAAATGCACCGTGTTCTGTCTGTGTCAATGAATATTAACAGAGTAACTTCGAGAAGGGTGTGGTTCCTCACCACGTACAGATGATCAATCACTATGGAGACGCTATATTGTGAAAATCGCGTAGCGCAGGGATTCATGGAGACATGTCGAAGACAGCCCTGAAAGCCAACTTGGAAAGTTATTAGCGCTATATAATTAGGATTAAATACCAGTCTTATGGGGTGTTTAGGCTTAGAAGTAAGCTTTATTACGTGTTATGTTTCGGTATAATGTATACCTTCTTCTGATATATAAAACACAAGAAAAAATATGCGTTTACGTCGGAGACATCGTTAAAATGAATATATGAAAAATATTGAGTTTTTACAAAAAAAAAAATAATTAAAAGGGTGAAATAGATTTTCGGTCACATTTCACAGCATCAGCAGACAGGGTTAAACGGACGCTTGTCAACTGTTTTAAACTTTGAATTTGTCGGCAAAAAAGGTTTCGGCGAAATGGAATTGCATCTTTTTTTTATACATGTTTAATTACGTATATACAACTTGCAACCTGAAAACAAAACTCGAATTAACGTAGGCTAAAATGTAGAAACCTCGACAAGATTAGAAGCTATTTCGCGAAGGACTGTTCTAATAGCCACTACGCACTCTATTCACCAGAGATATGCAGCAAACGGTTATAACAAGCTCTGAAATAATAGTACATCTTCTCGATCAAGGAAAGTCGCTGATAATCATGCCTGTTCATTAGTTTCGTTTCAGAAGCCTAAATTGATATGATAGTTTGTACATATACGATATACTTTAAGTTTATACTCGCACGACTACTGGGCGAGTCGTAATTTATTTTTATCGATAACAATTGATGTTCTACTGTTGTCATGCGCAAGATGAATCTTACTGTAAAAACCGAAACAATTAATCGAGGTAAAACTTGTTAAAAACAACAAATACGAGTGAAATCTTACCTAAAGAACAAATACGCGAGATAAGTTTTAAAGAATAAACTAATCCTCTCTCTCTTTCTCTCTTTCTATCTCTATCTCTATCTCTCTCTCTCTCTCTTTCTATCTCTCTCTCTTTCTCATGCTCTCTCTCTCTCTCATTCTCTCTCTCTTTCTCTCTCTCTCTATCTATCTATCTCTCTCTCTCTCTCTATCTCTCTCTCTCTTTCTCTCTATCTATCTCTATCTATCTCTCTATCTCTCTCTCTTTCTATCTCTCTCTCATCCTCTCTCCCATCCTCTCTCTCATTCTCTCTCTCTCTCTCTCTCTCTCTCTCTCTCTCCTGTAAATAAAGCATCTGTTTGCCCGTAGATTAATTCCTATTTTAGTCACAAAAATATTAAAAACAAAATATTTAAAGTGAAAGAAACTCTTTCCTTTATTTTATATCATCAGTTATTAAGTTTAAGCCTCCACTACTTTGTTCATAATCATTAAAGCTTTATACGTGATTATTCTCTCCTTGCTTTATTATCACTTATTATTAAGGTTAACATTAAGCCCCATTTTCGTTGCTCATGAAACTAAAGTTGCATACGTGATTATTGAAAGGGAGCCGAACACACGTACGATCACTTTTATTATATAAATAATAAAATATAATACATTTTTCATTAGATTAACTTATTCACATCTTAACGAATATATGAGAAAAAAATAATCTCTACTGATATTCCCAAGGATATTTTCATAACGCCATTGCCATTAAGCATCCAGAAGGCGAAACATAGTCTGTTAATAAAGACCCTATTAAATCCCTCCTCAGTCTGTCAATCGTCTTAGACCCCTGAATGCCATTTTTTCTGGTACCAACAGATAATTCGATTTTTAGCGGCTGGGGAGGCATTATATATATATATTTTAAATAAGTGATTTCAGTTCCCTTGGTTTTATCTTTTATTATTATTTCCGTTCTTAAATATGTATGCACAAGTCGCATCCTCTCCCACTCTCTCTCTCTCTCTCTCTCTCTCACTCACTCTCTCTGTCTCTCTCCTTCGTTTACTTTTTCTTTATGTATCCTTTCTCTATTCTTTCATTAGGTTTCTCTTTCTCCTCCTCCTCCTCCTCCTCCTCCTCCTCCTCCTCCTCCTCCTCCTCCTCCAACCTTTTATATTCTTTCATCCCAATTGTGTTCTTTCTTTTTCTTTTCCTCTTTTTATCTCCTTCCCACCTTCCTTTCTCCTTCCCTTTCTTTCTTTCTTTCCTTTATATACCTTCCTCTCCGCTTACATCACTTCCTTCTTTACTTTCGTCCTACCCCACATTCCGTTTGTTCTTTTCTTTGGTTTCCTCTCATTGCCTCCCCTCTCTGTGTCTACCTTATTTCTTGTCTTCTTTTTCACTGTAAGTTGTTTTGTTTTGATTTTCCTCCGATTCCGTCCGCATCTTTCCCTCCCCCACATCGGGCCAAATGATGTGCTGCGAGTGAGAGCAAGTGAATCACAAAAAGAAAGATGACGTTTGCGCAGTGTCAGCCGATGATGGCGTTTCGGCATCTTAGATCGGTCAGTCGGGGGCGTAGAAGATGGCTTCCGTTCCGTCGACGACTCCGGGAATGTCCAGGGAGCTTTCACTCCCCAAACACCCAACTTCCAACCCAACGCTCCTCAAAAAGAAGCCACCGTCTTCCGTGCACAACGACAATAACAAACATTAGGAGTTCAGAAAGGCGAGAAAAAAAAACGTGAAAAAAATGGACGAGCCGATAAGCCAGAAAAACAAATGCAAGGAAATGAGACAAACTGTAAAGCAGAGACGGACGACAGCGATGAGGGGATGATAGAAATCAAAAATGGCGGCCAACAAATATAAAAGACGCGAAAAGTCAAAGAAGAAAGAACAAATAACAAAGGCGTGGACTAAGGAAATGATTGTGAAGTGCGATAAGGGGTTTACCTCTTGGAGACTTGTGTCTCATTACCGTCGAGGTTGCGGTCTTTATCAATAAACACGAATAAAATTATTTGCTAAGTAACTAAACAAAAAAATGTATTCAACTTTATGAAAACATTTTTTAAATAGGTAGAAAACGTGTTGAGGTAGATAGATCGATCGATAGATAGATAAATACATCGATCGATAGATAAATACATCGATCGATAGATAGATAAATACATCGATAGATAGATAGATAAATACATCGATCGATAGATATATAAATACATCGATCGATAGATAGATAAATACATCGATAGATAGATAAATGCATCGATAGATAGATAGATAAATACATCGATCGATAGATAGATAAATACATCGATCGATAGATAGATAAATACATCGATAGATAGATAGATACATCGATAGATAGATAAATACATCGATAGATAGATAGATAAATACATCGATAGATAGATAGATAAATACATCGATAGATAGATAAATACATCGATAGATAGATAAATACATCGATAGATAGATAGATAAATACATCGATAGATAGATAGATAAATACATCGATCGATAGATAGATAAATACATCGATAGATAGATAAATACGCTGATCTATAGATAGATAAATACATCGATCGATAGATAGATAAATACATCGATAGATATATATATAAATACATCGATCGATAGATATATAAATACGCTGATCTATAGTTAGATAAATACATCGATAGATAGATATATAAATACATTGATCGATAGATAGATAAATACATCGATCGATAGATAGATAAATACATCGATAGATAAATAGATAAATACATCGATAGATAGATAGATAAATACATCGATCGATAGATAGATAAATACATCGATAGATAGATATATAAATACATCGATCGATAGATAGATAAATACATCGATAGATAGATAGATAAATACGCTGATCTATAGATAGATAAATACATCGATCGATAGATAGATAAATACATCGATAGATAGATAGATAAATACATCGATCGATAGATAGATAAATACGCTGATCGATAGATAGATAAATACATCGATAGATAGATAGATAAATACGCTGATCTATAGATAGATAAATACATCGATCGATAGATAAATACATCGATAGATAGATACATAAATACATCGATCGATAGATAGATAAATACATCGATAGATAGATAAATACATCGATCGATAGATAGATAAATACATCGATCGATAGATATATAAATACGCTGATCTATAGATAGATAAATACATCGATCGATAGATAGATAGATAGATAGATAGATAGATAAATACATCGATCGATAGATAGATAAATACATCGATCGATAGATAGATAGATAAATACATCGATCGATAGATTGATAAATACATAGATAGATAGATATGAACAGATTGAAATAGAAAAATATGAAGCAAGATATAAATAGGAACATACCGAAATATAGATAGATAGAAAGAAACATACTTACATCAGCAGATAGATAAGAACATACTTAGATCGATAGATAAGAACAGATAGATATATACAGGGGCATACTAAGATAGGTATAAGAAAATTGATATGGATAGATGAATAGGTCTGTACGGGGATAGATAGATATGGGTACACTGAAATAAGATAGGAACGGACTGACAGAGACAGATACATAGAGACATAGAGCGATAAATTGCTATGTCTAGACTTGTGTATGCATAGACAGGTACATAGGAACATACGGAGATCGCTATATGTTAAAGCACTGATATAGGTAGACAGATATAAACATATAGTTGAAGACTAAGTGTAGATTTGCCAGCACGTTAAGCACGATAGTATGTTTTTAATCGTTCAAACCCCCAAAGTACATGGAATCAAGCTTCTCTCTTTTCACCACCAACGCTCGGATCCTCGCCTTCACGGTTGAAATGAATTGCTCTCTACTCGAGGATACATCAGTAAAAAGACAAAAAACAAAGCACATATTTTTTCTCTATTAAAAGTCCCAAGCAATTTATATCTGCTTCTTACGAAACACTATTACACTAAAGCTGAATTAAGTATCGTTTGTTTCCCTCAGGTCTTCTCCTATATATTTTAATCACGCAACAATACATGATAAATATTCCACAGGTTTAAGAGTGAGTTATGTGCGAAAAAACTTTCATTTTAATTCGTCTAATTAGCTATAATTAACTGACAAAATTAACCATCTCTTATTAGGCGTCTCTCTATTGCCCATATCTGTGTATGTTGTTTTAACCCCTCTTATATGATGTCTATTTTTCTCCCTTCTAACTCTCTCGCTCTCTTTCTAGCTGTATTTATTAATAGTCAAAGGTAAAATCTACTACTCCTAGTCTCTCTCTATCAGCTTCTCTTCTCTCGCTTTCCCCACATCTCCGAATCTACCTTTACTTTCTGCAAATATTAACAGAAGAGGGAGAGAGAAAATACTACTACTACTATTACTCTGTGGCAGCAGCGTATTTTATACCAGCTAAAATTCGCCTCGACAATCAATCTGACAACCTAGGGGTTGACTTGACAGCACCAAGCTAATGTCGGGATAAGGTCTGGTTAGACTCGGTCCAAGGCATTACCTCCTCCTTCGAGAGTAGTGGGGCTTGATTTATCGACGATCGCCTGGGGCATCTTTACATGGAAATGCCGACGAGTCCGTTCATGACTATTTTTGTATACAATCAGACTGCCCCATCGCGGAACCGTATTTACCCAACCTTCCGTCCTTGTGTGAAGCATCTAAATATGCCGCAATGGGTTGCCTCCCTTAATAAAACGATATGTTATGTTTCACGAAACGATAAATATCCAAAAATTATTAAAATAAATTCCATATATATATATATATATATATATATATATATATATATATATATATATATATATATATATATATATATATATATTCATAAGTATTTTCAAAATTTAAATTAAGTTAATAACCGTATAACTCTTTGAATAGTCCGCTTACATTATTTAGTGAAATAGAGATGAAAACTTGAAAATAGATCTTCAGTTTAAATGTATAAAATGTGTTCATTAAATAAAACAATGCTGTAAACGAAAAAGTTGTAAAAACCGTTAATATCCTTTTGAATATTGTATTAATATATTGGCAAACTGAAATAAAATAATAATTGTTGAACTTCTAAACACCGTGCCATTTTATTGAAAACTAACTTTATTAAGAATAAATCTTATGTAAAATAATGTCCTTCCTTTATTTCTTCTTTCAATACATAGATAAATATATAATGAAATCAAAACACGCGAGGTTCACAGCAGAAATGAAACCGGCAGCTGGAGGTCATCCAACAAGTTTAGCCTGAGCTGGTTCGGCTCTATTAGTCTCGTGTGACTGTGCGGAATGGATAGCATCCTCTTGAAGCATGTGCCCGTTTGGGTGTCTGCACAACACTTGCGTCCAGCACCGATGATATATACCGGTTGGTATATACAATGGCATCGGCAACACCTTTCGGTTCTTCAGCGATTTAGTTGAAAACATAGTCAGAACCAGTGGAGGTCAAAACCGGGTGCGTTAGATCACGACTAACGTTATAAATCAAGCCAGTAAACTGAGTCAAGTTTTGTTGGTGACGTCATTGACAGTGAGAGTAAGCCACTATCAATGAGGACCAGAAGTGCCCGAAAGCGCTAAAGTGCATGCGTCCATCTGTTTTGAACAAGTAATCAGAGCGAGCTGACTCACGCTCATAGGATTATTCATTCACTAGGAAATCATTGTTTACTTGTTCCTGCTATTGTGACTTTATTCCCCTGCCAAGAACACGGCTACCCTCCTAAAGATTATTCATTCACTTGGAAATCATTGTTACCTTGTTCTTTTTTTCAAACGTATTTCCTTTTGTCGGTGTCAAGCGCGAAAGAAAAATAAGAAAAATACAACATGGCCTCTAACGATTAAGGCATTGCATTTAAGTTCGATTTTCAAATCTTTAAAAAATAAATTAGAATTTTATTTCGGGATAAAAAATACAATTTTAAACTAATTAATAAGTTTCATCCAAAATGTGTGCGAAAATCCGACGAAATAAGCGAGGTATTCAAATAAAAATATATTGTAAATAAACTGTTCGTTTTGAAAAAAAAAAACACGCACTCAATTTATTTCATAAAATGTTCTATTCAATTATTTTTAGTATTGATTCTGCGTTACTTTACTGAATTCGTAATCTTTCATGTTTGATTTACTTTTTATGTTTGATTTACTTTTAAGTTTTAAAAAATCAAGAAACATCATTTATTTTTTTCGGAAATGAGATCAAATTATTCAGCTAAAACAAATGATAATGAAATGTTCACATATAGAATAAAACTGCCTAAGAATAGGGATTTTTCTTCTTTTTATGCTAATAAACAAGAGATATTTCAATGCAATATAATTGATACTAGTCTTTAAATTCGATGTAGACCTGAAAGAATTAACTTATTTAAAGAATGAATATTAAATCAGACAAATTATTTTTCAAATAAATATTTTCATGTTTTAAAAAGAACAAAATTTATGATAACACCATATTATTATTTATTATTAAGTTAATGTGTGTTGTCTAGCCTACGCAAAAAAAAAGATTTCTAATAAAGTAATGGGTTAATTATATTCCGTGATCGTTAATTAATAAATACTGAAAATTTCATTAAAATTGGTTGATTTCCTGAATTTTGATGAATTTTTAAGTGAAGAGAGGAGTCAAAATGCCCATAGTCTGACTGTTCGACAGATATGGTTTGTTACTTTAGAGCATGACGTCATTTTCCAGTGCTTTAGCTTGTTAATATCACGTTGTCGTGGTTGGATTCACCAATTGACTAAATGTCTTTGTGCAAAACTTCACCATGCTCTTACCAACGATTCTGCCATTCACGCTTGATGTGTGATGACGTTGCTATCTTTCTTTTGGGTCAAGTCGTTGCAACAAATAACAATTTGCCATTTAAAACATGTCCATGAGGAATACATCAAGAGTATTTTGCTTTAAAAAAAAGTGAGTCTTGTTTGTATCTTAAATATCAAAAATATTTGATTAAATGAATTTACAGAGAAATATTTGCTTCTTAAAAATATACAACATTAAAACTTGATTTAATTACTTTTTAAATCAAAATTCCCTTCGAAGATAAATTTAGTAATTACTTCTCGAATAAATAAGGCTTACTATGTTTTTTCTTTAAGAAATGATTAACTTAGATATCTAAATGAGTAATGCGAAAGTTGGTTTTTCATTTATCACTCTTATATTACCATCAAAACAGGTGACTGTTATTCAAATCAATAATACAACATACTATTTTGAAATTCTGTATATATAGTACATACGAACGGTTCAAAGAAAGGTCTTATAGTACCTAATTTGAATAACTATATTTAAACAGTTCATAAGAAATAATTTTTTCATTGGTAATTTAATTGTCCTATTATATATATATATATATATATATATATATATATATGCAATAGTTACCGTTTTCTAAATGAATAAATAGTAAACATTTTCATTTATCACTCCTATATTACCATCACAACATGTTACTGTTGTTTAATCAATAAAACAACATAGAATTTTGAAATACTTTATATTTAATACACACAAACGATCCTAAAACAATTATTTGAATGCTTAATTTATATAATTGTTTTTGTAAAAACAGTTCATAATTAATTGATGTTTCATGTAACTTTATTGTCTTATTTTGTCTATATATGCAATAGTTTCGTTGATATTAACAGTAATTAATTAAAGTAATTTAATTTAAAAAATGTATAACTGAATAAAACCCTGTCTTAAATTAAATTAACATCGCTCGCTAGAATTCTTTAAAAAATCAGGCATAAGCGAGAAGAGAAAGGAGGGAGAGACGGTGGTTGGCTGGTTGGCTTGCTCACTTTCTCTCTTTTTTTCTCTCCCGATAACGACGTCATACTTTTGTTCTTGTTTTTAAATTCAATGATTGTTTTCATTAAGTAGACAAAACGTTTCGTATTTATGTTTTTTTTTGTCCTTTTGAGGGACTGGTTTGATTTCTAATAATTAAATTGCTATTTAAAAACTATCCCCGACACACACATACTATCGCTTAGGCGAATTGATTTATTCTTTCTTTTTTATTTCTTTAGAGTCTGATTTAAAAGATAAATAAATATACATCAAAATTACCAAACTAGTAATGTTTATCTATTAATATGAATAAATGCGATAGTTTTAGGTTTGTATTTGCAAGAAATGTATGAATAAAATGTTTATTATTTAAAATGTTGGTTATAAGTATTTTAAGTAGCAAACTTTGCGAAGCGATAGCGAGCTGCTGAAGTCAGCTAGTACTTAACTAAAATTAATACTAAAAAAACGACAGAACTAAGTGCTTTCGTTTTTCCATTTTATTTGTTATGCACCAAAACCCAGTACCGATTTGTTGTTAGTAATTAGTTCCAAAAATTAAGTATTTTTGAATAAAAAAAAATATGGCGGCGATGAGTACACCTCCTCTATGTTTTTTCTAAGTTTTGATCGTCTGTGACAAGCAACAAGATGAATGAAGTTTATTTTTTAGAGATTTTTAATAAGATGGCCGACATTTGCTGTATAGTTAATAACAGAAAATACATGCTAAAATATTCATTAATTCTGGGATTGAGTATGTTTGGAAATATTGTCTAATATCTTTTACGATCTCTGTGAAATTACAGGGAAAGATTGGGGCCCTGTTTATTTGAGGTTCCCCGACCAAAATCATCAGTCAGCACAGTCAACATTACTGACTGCTATTAATCGACTAAATTTTTTCTCTTTTTTTTTCACTGAATTCGAAATCTTAGAAAATGATTTTTATGTTTGTGAAAAGTGTTCTTCCGGTTGTATTTATTTTACTTTGCAACGTCACTTTATTTTCTGATTTAAACAATCTAACCCGACTTCAATGGATGACCTAACGGGTCACCTTTTTCTAATTACATATTAAAGCTGTTTCCCTAAGACATGTTATCTAGGTTTCGAGACCTGGCAAAGACAGTTCGCTCTGATAAGTCGCAGTAACGACGAAACATGTGTCAGCGGATAAGTATTTCATCTATACAAATATATATATAACATGTAAATCGCACAAAACATATACTAAAATGTTCCTCAGTTTGGGTAGTGAAATATTTTTGAAAATCAACACATGGTGCAATTTAAATGAAAAAAATCAATTGATTTTTTTCATTTCAATTTTCATGGGTGCTTAGGATAAAAATCGTTATTTATGCAGGCCTCGTTGAAGAGGACGGAATTTTCTCTTGTCGTTATTTTGCTTGTTAGCTTCTCGACCCGGCGAGCAAGTTTTCTGTTTTCAGGTGTTTGTTTAAACATTATGGCACCGAGTGTTGTTGCGTCAGCCATTTCTCGAGTGGTTTCGATCTCTCGATCGTCATCACGAGTTGTGTCTTATTTTTTCGTCTTTGTGCTGTTGGCCTTTTTATAGCCCCCCCCCCCCCTTTATTTTAATTTTGATTTGATTTTAATTATCGAATACGGATAGGGCGTTAGTGTAAGTATTAAATGATATTTTATTAATATTGGCTTGCAGTTTTTTTTATGTATATATATATATATATATATATATATATATATATATATATATATATATATATATATATATATAAATATATATATATATATATATATATAAATATATATATATATATATATATATATATATATATATATATATATATATAAATATATATATATATATATATAAATATATATATATATATATATATATATAAATATATATATATATATATATATATATAAATATATATATATATATATATATATATAAATATATATATATATATATATATATATATAAATATATATATATATATATATATATATATATATAAATATATATATATATATATATATAAATATATATATATATATATATATACATATCTACATATATTTATATATGTATATATATACATATATATATGTAGATATATATATACATATATGTATGTATATGTATATATTTATGTGTAGATATGTATATATTTATGTGTAGATATGTATATATATGTATGTATATATGTGTGTGTATATATGTATTATGTTTTTATAGATGTTAATCCATTGAAAATCCAGTGTTCATAAAAAATGCTCAATAACAAATAGAGCTGTATTTAGTATAATTTTTGTATTCATACAAACACTATTGGTTATATATGTTGTTTATATATTAGGGATTGTTTATTTAACTCTATTACAGAGGACAACTGAAACATGTATGCACATATGTAACCAATGATGTTTGTATGAATAAAAATGCATACTATATATATATACTATACATATATATATATATATATATATATATATATATATACTATACATATATATATATATATATATATATATATATATTAGAGGTGAAAGAATTGTTTCAAACGACTTTTATTCAGCTCTGACTTGAAAATTATCGGATCTGAATAGATATATATAACCTGCCGATATTCTGTTCAACCAGGAAGCGATGGTTGTTCGAAATGCTCAATTTTTTATATATATCGAACTCTAACAGACAAAAATCAATCCGAACCCTACGAAACGAACAATTCCAGCACCAAACTGATACTAATGCACATATAGGATAAAATGGAAGTTATCAATTACCGTGAGACCACCAGCATCTTGCAAAAATATTTGGATTCCTGAACAATTTGAATATTGCTTTCTTTCGTGGAGGAAACGAATGAGAAGAGGAAAAAAAAAAAAAAAAAATTAAATCTCTCAACGTTATGGTGGCTTTGAATCATTAAAGATCTCCAACTGATGTTTCAAAATCTTTTGTCTACACAGGCTAGGTCGATAGTTGTTAATGACTAACGCCTCAAGAATATTGAGATGGTAGTTCGACCTGGCACTGTGTAAAACAGAAAACCACCCATCGGAATACCTGTCAGAACAACTATTTGTACTAACGAGGTGATTACCGATGGCTGATTCCTGTGCCTGGAAGTTCCCGGATGATCTCGAAACCTTGTGTAGGCGAATATCACTTTTTTTTTTCCTCTTCTCATTCGTTTCCTCTAACTGAAATAAGTTTTATTTTATTTTTTTTCTCCCCCCTTCATTTCTCATTCGACTTTTAGTTTTTAATTTACCATTCTGACGTTTCCTCTCAGAGGGTCAGACGACAAGGCCTTAAGGTAATTTTAACAATTTTCCTTTTTTTTTTTTCCCACTCGTCTTTTTCATTGATTTTAATAATGCTTCCTCTAAAATATATATATATATATATATATATATATATATATATATAGAAAGAGAAGACAGTCGTATTTTTAAAGTCAGAACTAAATAGCAATTTGTCTGACGTCTCACTATTTTATTCCGATTAGCCTTTGTTTTCGTCAGTTTTTTCCACTGTTATTGGCACGAATACATTTTATTTCTCTTTTCGGTCATTTCTTTTCTTTTCTCGATCCTTTCTTTTCTATTCTCTGCCCTTGCGTTTCTATTCTCCGTCCTTTCTTTTCTCTTCCTGATCCTTTCTTTTCTCTTCTCTGTCCTTTCTTCTCTCTTCTCGGTCCTTTCTTTTAACCTTATATTTGAATCACAATGGAATGTGCTTTGATGAACTTGCTGCACTTGTGCCCTCTCAACGTAAATACCTCCGACCAACCCGATAATCAGCAAAATTCCACCCCTTTACTGTAGAAGTCCCCAGATGACGGAAAGCTTTCTACTCTAATAGTTTTTTTTCTCTCGAACTACTTGCCTTTGGAATTCTATCTCCACGTCCTGTGTTCTTGACTGTAATAACATGCAGCAATGTAAATATAATGTGAACAAAACTCTCGTTGCCCAACTCCCCACTTATGATGCCCTTTGTAATCTGACCCATAATTTACAGTAGCCCCTTGCGTCTCAGTGTCAGTGTGCCTTGTTTGGGGTGAATATAAGTAAAAAAGAAATGCTGATAATATCATTACTCCTAATATACAAATCTACTGTCTGTGAGTTGTTCTTTCCTAAACTTAATCGATGCATACGTTGTTTTTATTTTTTTTTTATTTTAGTTTTTTTATATAGGGAGAGAGGAATACACTGGCTTGTAATGCATGAGGCAGATAGGAGAGAACAAGATAAAGTAAATAATGTTAAAATGAACAGAGAATCTGAGAGAGAAGGATTGACAATAAATTAAGACTCACAGCCTTCGTTTTAATCGAAAATACCTTTTCATGTCATCTTCATATTTACTTTATTACAATTACTACTAAAATCGAATCCCGTGTCTCACAGTTTTTCTAGTATAATTTTTACAGATATAGACCTTTTGTGGTTTATTTAAGTAACGTTTTAGAGGGACTAGCAAAACAAAAAATAAAAATAAAGGGGGAAAACGGTTAACAACAAATATAGACTCACGGTTCTTCGTTTTAATAGAAAAGAAGTTTTCATTTCATTCGGATCAATGAAAAGATTGACATTTTTGGGGATATATGATTAAACAAGAGTTTGTTGCGTTGCTATACGTTTTAGGGTAACGCGGAATACGGGTCCGCTAGTATATATATATATGAGACAACTAATGTCTAGATATCCTTTGGTAGATCCTTTCAATAGTCCGAATCAGGATCTTAGTTTCGGAGGGGAATTGGCTGATGAATTTGCCATAGTTGGGATTTGTCTCCCAAGTACTTTCGGACCCATCTGGGTCCATTATCGGAGTAATGATGTTAATCAGGTATAGACCATGTGTTAGTATTTATAGAAGGTCCTGATTCGGACTATTGAAAGGATCTACCAAAGGATATCTAGACATGTTCAACAATACTTGCTTGCAAGAGAAGATGCTGCCTAGATATACATATATATATATATATATATATATATATATAATTCTACAAATATGTGTTTACACAAAGCATTTTCACATTTCCCAACAGATTTGGGTTATTTTCTTTTGAGTTGTAACATATTTATCGGAGCAGACGATGCCCTACTTGTGTGTGTGTGTGTGTGTGTGTGTGTGTGTGTGTGTGTGTGTGTGTGTGTGTGTGTGTGTGTGTGTTTAGGAGGTAAGATTATGGAATTTCTAGCAGTTTCACTTCCCTTGGATTCGTATAATGTTCTGTCTATATATTTGTGTCCTGTTCTATTTCAACCTAGTTGTGACATATCAGCGTTACCTGTTTAGGTAATTGGTTTCCGTACTAGATGGTATTTCACATGTTTTCGACAGTACCGTACATTGCCTTTTCCCCCAGGTGTTGGAAACTGTACTAAGCGCTTCTACACTTATTATCCTACAATTACACTAACTGTTCTCTATGTTCCATATTCCGTTCTGTTCTCTGGCAAGTTCCATGTATTTGCTTAGTTTTTTTGCTTTCTTGATATTCACTCTCTGACTGTTGGGACGGAGAAATCTATGATCTAGCAGGTTGTTCCGTACTTGTTGACTATTATTATGGAAAAAAATACTAGTAAGAAGTAAAAATAATAAAACAATTAGAACAGTATATTTTAGAATGAAAGAAAATAAGGGTAAATAGAAAAAGAGCATGGAAGAATAAAGGAAGAAAGAAAGAGAGAAAGAAAGAAAGAAATAGAGAAAAGAAAAAGAAGAACGTGATACGAATATACTTAAAGGAAATAAAAGAAGAAAACAAAACAAACGAAAGAAAGAAAAGTAGAATAACGAAAAAGGCGAGAGGGTAAGTAAAAAAAAGAATAAAATAGTTAGAGGGAGCAAAGAAAGAAAGAGTAAAGTTTAAAAGAGAAAGAAATGGAAGATGAAAGATAAAGGCAGGAGAGGAATAAAATAAAGAGGAAAGGCGAGGAGAAAAAAGAAAATCATAAAAAAAGTGAAAGGTAAGAGATAGAAAAAATAAAGAAAGAAAGAAAAAAGTGAGAAAAAGAAAGGAAAATAAAAAGACGTTAGAAAGAACAGAGAAAAGAGTGTGAGAGAGAGAGAGAGAGAAAGGAAGAAAGCAGCGAAAAATAAACGCGTGGGTACGAACGAAGGATCAAAGTAGACTCTAAAAATTATAATAAAATGAAAGAAAGTAGAAAAGTACAAGGAATGAAGAAAAATAGGTACGAGAAAGTCAAAGCGACAGTAATTAAAATAAATATGTTTCAATGAGAGAAAGGAGATTAAAAGAATAAAAGAAAAAAGTAAGTTAAAAACTAAAGGAAATTTTCATGAGATAAAGAAAGAAAGAAAACCACTACAAAAAAAGAGATGTCGAAGAAGAAGGACAGAAATGAAAAGGGGAAAAAAAGAGAAAAAAAGCAAGCAAGCAAAATCCAAATCCGAAAACACTTAGGCTGAGAAAGTGTTAATAAGCGAAAGTAAAAGTTCGCGCGCTTTTATTTGACGAGTTCAAAGCACTTGATCGCCTAATTCGCCTTGCACGAAGATACGAGATGTCAAAATAAATGAAAGCGAGACGATGTCGTCCATTTTGGTTATAATTGTTATTTTTATTTTAAAACGAGACTAAAGCAAAACGGGCACTCCTTTCACTGCGCGCAGTCAGGCGCGTGCGCACAATTGTCACGTGTCTGGAGAGCCGACAGGTTTTCGTTTCTTTTCAAAATACGCCACAAATCTGTTTTAAATGTTATTTTTTCTTATTAAATGGCTTGTGTCCTCCTTATTACCTATTTCAATGGAAAAGGAAAATCTATTTCTACCTAATGATAAAACCCAATTGACACACAATTAATTTACATACATAAATACACATACTATACATAAACACACACATATATATATATATATATATATATATATATATATATATATATATATATATATATATATATGGGGGGGATACTTAAATTGATTCTAAATAATTTATCCATCTAACGCGTTTCGCCTTTAGCCCCCTTAAGAGTAACAAAATTGAAAGAAAGAAAATAAATATAAAAATGTGCAATTTAAATGGTTATTATATGACGTAATAGCAAAAAGGGACAGATTGATCTCGTTTCTTTCTCCATTAGACACAGAGAAACCATTAAGTAAAAATCACATTTTTAATGACCTTCAAAAACAAAATTGATAAAAAATTAAGAAAATGTACGGATAATATTAGTCCCAACTCTTCGTTTTTCTTTTGCTCGATCTAGGATTAGTGTTCTGGTTGTATCGGTTCTGCTCGGTGTTCGGACGATACTCTCTAGGAGTATCTCTTCCATTCGGGTTGGTGATGAAGTTACCCTTTCATCTCTCCTATTCAGAGGGCGGGAATTATCGCCGATGGGCTGAGGTGCCCCATAAAAGAAAATCCCGACGAGTTTCAATTCAGGCAATTTTTATGGATACACGATAACGGTCCAGGGTGGAATTATGGTGCTCATGGCCTCCTACACATTTAGCCCAAACTTGTGTTACAACTGGCCCTCATAGGGAGCTTGATAAATCGATTCGTTGTTCTCTTTTTAACCTTCTTTCACTCTCTTTCTTTTTCTATTTCTTGCTTATTCCCTCTCTTTCGCTTTTGATCAATCTCTTTCACTCCCTATCTGTCTATTTTACTCTTTCTTCCTCTATTTCGCTCATTCAGTTTTTTTTCCATCTCTCATTCTTTCTTTGTCTTTTTTATGGAAATCGCTCCAAACAAGGCATGGCGCCACTTGATGCAAGAGGCTAAAGAAATACTACTTAAAGGTTAAAAACTAGCCAACGACTTTCTTCATCAGCCCTTTCTCTTTCTCTGTTTTCATATTTCTTTCTCTTTCTCTGTTTTCATATTTCTTTCTCTTTCTCTGTTTTCATATTTCTTTCTCTTTCTCTGTTTTCATATTTCTTTCTCTTTCTCTGTTTTCATATTTCTTTCTCTTTCTCTGTTTTCATATTTCTTTCTCTCTTTGTCCATCTCCGTATTCTTTATCTTTATATCTACCTGTTTATTTATGTGTCCGTCATCTTCTCTCTTTCTCCCTTAACTTTTTCTCTTTTCAATAGTTTTTTCTATTCCTGTAACCCCTATCTATTTCCTGCTTTGCATGCTCAACTCTCTCTCCACTCCCTTTTTCTCTCCCCTCCCTCTTTCTCTCCCTCCTTATTTTTCTTTCCCTCCTTCTTTACCTCTCTTTCCCTCTCCCTCCCTCTTTCCCTCCCTCTTTCTCTCCCTCCCTCTTTCTCTCCCTCCTTCTTTCCCTCTCCCTCCTTCTTTCCCTCTCCCTCTCTCTTTCCCTCTCCCTCCCTCTTTCCCTCTCACTCCTTCTTTCTCTCTCCCTCTCTCTCCCTCCCTCTCTCCCTCCCTCTTTCTCTCCCTCCCTCTTTCTCTCCCTCCCTCTTTCTCTCCCTCTTTCTTTCCCTCTCCCTCCCTCTTTCCCTCTCCCTCCCTCTTTCCCTCTCACTCCTTCTTTCTCTCTCCCTCTCTCTCCCTCTCTCTTTCTCTCTTCCATCTATTATCTCTCTCGTTTACTTTTCATTGCGTTTTGTCTCTCCTTATCTCTCATTCCTATCACTCACTTTCCAATCATTTTTGTTCAATTTTTTTAATTCCTGTTTTTCTTTCCTTCTATTCTTACTCTATCTCTTACTCCATCTTTGTTTCTTTTTCACCCGCCCCTTCATTTTCTCTCTTTTTCTCACTTTATAATTTATTTCTCTTTCTATCTCTCCCTCTCCCCTTCTCTCAATTTGATTCTATCCTCTATACCCCTCCCCCTCTCTCGCGATTTGCAACGATGAAGAGGGTTTCCTCATCTTCGCTCTGCCATATTTCATTTCGACTCCCGTTTCTTTTGATCAGAAAAGCCTCAATTTTTTTACGGAAATTACTCCAGCTAAGGCATTAAGCTACTTGATGTAAGGAGTTAAAAAAAATACTACTTCAAGGTCAAAAACATCCGACGTTAAGTGCTAGATGGATAGATTCTGACTCAGAAAACAGCAATTATTCACCCTTTGTCAGAAACATCGCACATGGAATGTGAGGACTAAAGGACAAAATTAGGGAAGCGAGTTACGAGGCTGCCGAAGTAAACCCTACTTTCTACTCTCCTTAAGTGTTGCCTTATAACGCTACGTAACATTGTAACACGTATAATGGTGATAATGTTACAATGAATGCGACAATTGAAATTATTTCATACACAATCTAAAAAGATGAAGAAATCTGCACAACTTAATCTGAGATAGTCACGACACCATCTTGATATCTGCTAGCATCGAATATATTCTCGTCTTCGTCGTCTCTGGAACTTGTCACGTCACATATATTTTCTCTCGACAGGCAGTACAAGGAAAAAAACGAAAGGCGTAGTTGGCATTTAACTTGTTCTATTCCTAATCTTAACAATGGGACTTGTGTTGAAACTTTTGCGCGCTCGTCAGTAATGGAATCGGTGACAAACACTTGACATGTGACAGCGTCAGCAGAGGACTGCAAATAATCAAAATACCCGCTTTTCTCGAAAGATTTGCATTTCAACCGATCGTCGTGGAGACGAGTGAAACAATAGACTCCGCCACGCAGGACTTCCTCAACAGACGTGCTCTATTAATGATGTGCCACGCCGGGGATCATCGTGAATTGACTTGGCTTTACGAACATCACTACTATTCGAGGAAACGCCTCGAGCCTGCTCTCGGCGTGCCAAGCCAGCAAGATATCCGATGAAACTGCTTGATATTTTCACATTGACTTTTAAAAAGGACATTTTACTTTATCAACTATTATTTGTTATCGAATAAATTTTAATAATTTTCTTTGAATAAAGTAATTAACTAAAAAAAATGACTATATTATTTTTTTAGTTAACAATACTTAAAAATTCTTAAAAATCATCACTACACGTGTTTGTTTGAGAGAGAGAGAGAGAGAGAGAGAGAGAGAAAGAGAGAGAGGGGAGAGGAGAGATCTGCACCAAACATTTAATTTGTAATTTAACAATTCTAAAACCACCGTCATAAACAACGGAAAAATTACGCTTCGCCAGTGTTCTCGCTCGCTATTTATCTAGATATATTACTAAGATATTTACATAAAAGCATAGAATTACGCCAGTTATTTAAATTTTTTTAGGATCTAAAGAAAAACATCTACCGCCGTCTTTTATTATCGAGTGTAGGATTTATTTCCGAATGCATTTCAGGCGACGGGGTAAGTCTGAAAGTGTTTTATGACTTGCTATTATCTTTCTAGTTAACCCTCTCATCCCTTATAAGTTGAAATGGTTTCATTCGGGGGGGGGGGGGTAGCACTATTTTACTCGCATACTTTTGCGTGATGGGATGGAAGTACACACACACACACATATATATATATATATATATATATATATATATATATATATATATATATATATATATATATAGCGTTTTGCCTTGTTTTCCCCCTCACAATGTTTGTTTTACTTTTCCAGATTTTAAATCTTGGCTCTTCACCAACTTATCTACCCCAGTAATTTCATCTAATGATGAGATTTTGATCTTTGAAAAGCCTGGCTTAAAGAAAAAATTAATTTAATAAATTGCTTTTTTGCAGAATATACCTTGCATTGAGCAACTGAATTGAAAAAAGATCTGCCTCTGTCGCTTTTCTAATTCCTTCTCATCCTTATATATATATATATATATATATATATATATATATATATATATATATATATATATATATATATATATATATATATATATATATATACAGGGTGGGCAAAAATAAGGGTCCTATTTTTAAAAATTCATAACTTTTTTATTTATTGATTTTTTTTAAAAAATTTTTTAGAATAAGTATAGGACCCCTTCCGAAGCAAGCATGAGCCGTATTAACCCTAAGGAACGTACCCTCATTTAGAAAACATTATTTTTGCTTAAATAACTCAAAACAGTGTAAAAAACAATACTTTAGTTTTTGTAAGTTTTAAGAAGTGTTTTTCGGCTAAAATTTGTTTTGTTTATTTCAAAAAATCTCGGAAGGGTCAGTCTACACACACATAAAGTTTGGTGAGTTTAACTTTTATTTTGTGGAAGTTATTCAAATTCAAGTTATTCAAATTTAAAGATAGGACCCTTATTTTGGCCCACCCTGTATATAAATGCACATTGTCCTTTATTATAGAGTGGATGATGAAAAATAATGATTACAATTAATAAGTTAAATATATAACCGGTGTTTATGGTAATTCCAGCGTCATTCTACGAATTTTTAACAAGAATTATCTAATATAAGTACAATTTTATTCTAAAAGTTTTTGAAAACAAGGTCAATATTATAATTTAGAACTTCCAATCTGCGGAATACATTACTACGAGATTGTTTCCCTGCAGACTACAACATGGTCTTCTGTAAATCCAATGTAAGCAAATACTTGTCATAAACCGTCCCCTTAAGTAAGCAAACTGTGTTCATTGCATTCATAATTTTCAATCCTCTCATCATAATTTCGATCATTCCACAGACAATCCATCTATCTTATTAACTAATATACTCGAGTGGATTTTGTTCTTTATAAATAGTGACTCATTAGTATTTTTTCTGATGTTTAACTCTTATATGTACTATATACAAAATCATACATAAATTGTAAAGATGGATTATTTAACAAATGCGAAGATGTTTTTTGTTTTACAAACGGACATAAATGCGTGTGCGTGTGATATTAGAGACATTGGGTTATTACAAGAATGTTCAGATTTTATTAATAACTAGAATATCCATCCCAGGACGGGTAAAACTAATTTTCCGAACAGAACAATTTCGCACAACTTCATGTCCTAGTCCGAAGATTAAAATCAAGACCTTATGTCTAGAATACTTATTTCGATTTTATCTGAATCAATTACATGATTTTGTTTCCAGAAAATGTCTTAAATTTAAGACCTAAGCTTAAAGGGCCTTGATAAAAATTAAAATTAAAGAAATCTTCTTTAATTGGGATTGAATAACTATGAATCCAATTTAATGTAAATCTGAAATGTTCGAATTTTCAAATGAAAGGTTGTGTCTATATTATACCCCCTAAAATACCTTTAAAATGCCCCAAAGAAACTGAAATTTTAGGAATATTTATCAATTGGTAGTCTAATACCTATTCTTAAAATTTAAAAAAATCGGAGGTGTCTGAATTTTCACGAAGGACTCCCACCTCCTTTTTACCCTTTTTGCATGACACTAAATTAAACTAAATATGGCCCACATTTGAACAATTTACGCCTAGCAGCTGTGTTTCAAAAATTCATAATTATCAGTTAATTAGTTTATCAGCGAATTCTGTACATACAAATATATAAACATACCTAACTTTGTATAGGTCAAGATATCGAGGGAGTTGAAGATATAGGTGAACCCCCGACCCCCCTCGACCCCCGCATGTATTGTGAAGTAGGGGAGGTGCATTAACACATGGTGAGGATGACAGATTGTCTCGTATAAAAGCCGAATGATCGGGATTGAACGATAATGAAACTGAGGAAAATCATTCATGCCTTGTCCTTCCTGACATTGGTCTGCTGCCAAAACCCTCTTTGGTGGGTGCCAAGTCTGTTAAGCCTGGGGGTTGCGGGCACCCACCTGTAATCCGGGATTTACCAAGGGGTGTCAATGAAGTGGGGGTAGGGAAAATCGGTGAAAGAGAAAGAGTCCTTGAGATCGCGTCAAAGGAGGTGTGGTGGAGTCGGCCACTAATCGTTAAGCTTCTTCAAGTTGGCTTTTTAAACTGATACGCCGAAACCAAGATTAATCTCTCAACGATGTTGTCAGTACCTCCAAAAGTACAAATAGAATAATAGATATCCATAGGGCATTATATTACAAATAATGGGTTATTTGTAAATCATTGTTACAATCATTTTAAAAGAATACATTATTAACATATGCTGCTCGACTGAGCTCCAATCCTTGGTTATTCCTTATAAGACATTCACAGCAAGAACTCGTATTGCTACCGCAACGGAAAAAAACTTTCCTTCCCCCTCAATGTGTCTAGCATCATGCCGAATTTCCATGTAGAGAGTTTATTTGAAAAAAAACTTCCCGCTTGTGAAACACATTACCGCGGGGATGCTTCCCTAATAAATACAACTTGGTCCTCTTCAAATTCAATGTCAACAAATGATTGTCTTATACGCCCCATAGGTAATAAAACGCACTTCATGCTATTGTTCAGTGTTAGTACTCCTATAGTGTCCCTCATATTTCGGCTAATAATCATTTCGTCTTATTAACTCTTATCCTCGAGTGGCTGTTAACCTCGATAAGTTCTGACCTAATAGCAACAAAAAGAAACTAGATAGCCATCTCACATGCTTAACTTCCGAAAGTATATTTTTTAAAGTAAATGTTACTTTTCCAGGACAACTTCCGTATTATATGATCGTAAGATGAGGCTGACTTAACGCGGTCCCTATATTAAAGCACATGTGGGAATCCTGTCTTAATCTCATTGTTTCTCTTTGTGAATTTTTCTGTTTCCAGCTCTTTAGATAATTCTTATCCGTTCATTTTATACGGAATGTTTCTACACAAAACACGGGTATCCTTTAAAAAGCTACGTTTTGCAAATTAATTGAAAATGAATATATATATATATATATATATATATATATATATATATATATATATATATATATATATAATTATGATTGAGATTATGTATCTGTCTGTCTGAAGCTGAAACTATATTATTAGTTTTGATCGCTCTCTTTTTTATATCTACTTGAAGCCGAAACTGTATTATTAGTTTTGATCGCTCTCTTTTTATATCTACTTATCAGCTCCTATATACCCATTCCAAAACTTTCTCAAACATCACGCGTCTTTCAAATTTACATAATTAGTTCTTTTAAACCTTCTAATGAATTAATATTCGCAAATATACACTCATGATTGTTTTTTCAGATTTCCAGATGTATTTAAAATATTTCCCTCGATAATAATAATCTTAATAAAAATTATAAATAGAATTAATGAAATACATTGTTTTTTTTAATCTATATAATTGAGTTACGTAATTAAATTAGATTGTAATGGAATGTGATGGAACAGCCGGCGGCCATTCTAACATTTGGTTACCCGCCTTCTGATTATTCGAACGCACAGAAAGTTATATTTCAAGAAAGAGAGAGAGAGAGAGAGAGAAAAGACACAGAGAAGGACAGAAAGAGAGAGAGAGAGAGAAAGAGAGCAATTAAATAAAACAACTAGCAAAAATATGCGACCGGAGGGGGCATATATTTACTAGTATATATAACGATGTGTGTGACAAGAATCCCATTTGACTACAACAAAGTCTCCCATCTTTTTTATTTGTATATGAAAGAGTTAGAGTCGAAATACAGATTACTTTTAATCCGCTTTTTATTTTTAAACTGACCAAATGCAAAGATTGTGAGAATTTGTTTCGTGTCATTACATTATGAAAAAGTGTATTATTTAGTAACGCTTCGCATAGTTTATATTTCATTTTCGGTTCATTTACCAACATAGGCGATTGGAGGGGGGGGGGCAATAAAATGTAATGAAGGAGGAAAGATTTATCCTTAAAATATTCCTTTTTAGACCATAAATTGAATGAGTGAATATTTCTTATCTTTTGGCACAGAAAATACAGTATGTAGGAAAGACTTTGTCTTATATTTTTTCGATTTCAATAAAGCTTTATTATTAATATATAATACTTATTTAATTTAAATTTATATCGGTGAAATTCAAAAGCCGTATATTTTTTTCCATTTCAATAAAGCTTTATTATTAATATATAATACTTATTTAATTTAAATTTATATCGGTGAAATTCAAAAGCCGTATATTTTTTTCCATTTCAATAAAGCTTTATTATTAATATATAATACTTATTTAATTTAAATTTATATCGGTGAAATTCAAAAGCCGTATTTTTTTTTCCATTTCAATAAAGCTTTATTATTAATATATAATACTTATTTAATTTAAATTTATATCGGTGAAATTCAAAAGCCGTATATTTTTTTCCATTTCAATAAAGCTTTATTATTAATATATAATACTTATTTAATTTAAATTTATATCGGTGAAATTCAAAAGCCGTATATTTTTTTCCATTTCAATAAAGCTTTATTATTAATATATAATACTTATTTAATTTAAATTTATATCGGTGAAATTCAAAAGCCGTATTTTTTTTCCATTTCAATAAAGCTTTATTATTAATATATAATACTTATTTAATTTAAATTTATATCGGTGAAATTCAAAAGCCGTATATTTTTTTCCATTTCAATAAAGCTTTATTATTAATATATAATACTTATTTAATTTAAATTTATATCGGTGAAATTCAAAAGCCGTATATTTTTTTCGATTTCAATAAAGCTTTATTATTAATATATAATACTTATTTAATTTAAATTTATATCGGTGAAATTCAAAAGCCGTATATTTTTTTCGATTTCAATAAAGCTTTATTATTAATATATAATACTTATTTAATTTAAATTTATATCGGTGAAATTCAAAAGCCGTATATTTTTTCCATTTCAATAAAGCTTTATTATTAATATATAATACTTATTTAATTTAAATTTATATCGGTGAAATTCAAAAGCCGTATATTTTTTTCGATTTCAATAAAGCTTTATTATTAATATATAATACTTATTTAATTTAAATTTATATCGGTGAAATTCAAAAGCCGTATTTTTTTTCCATTTCAATAAAGCTTTATTATTAATATATAATACTTATTTAATTTAAATTTATATCGGTGAAATTCAAAAGCCGTATATTTTTTTCGATTTCAATAAAGCTTTATTATTAATATATAATACTTATTTAATTTAAATTTATATCGGTGAAATTCAAAAGCCGTATATTTTTTTCCATTTCAATAAAGCTTTATTATTAATATATAATACTTATTTAATTTAAATTTATATCGGTGAAATTCAAAAGCCGAATATTTTTTTCGATTTCAATAAAGCTTTATTATTAATATATAATACTTATTTAATTTAAATTTATATCGGTGAAATTCAAAAGCCGTATATTTTTCAAGTTTATCCAATCTACGATGATTAAATAGTGAATTTGATTTTATTCTTTCGTTATTTATGTAAGATCCACTTTAAGATTCACGTAAGAAAACATAATAATAAAGTTTGAATTACCTACTGGAGAGTTTGAATTTCTTGCTAGACATCATCCTCGAGTGTCTTCGGTCGATCTTGATAAGGGTTTGTCAGGACAA
>OY744522.1:89165128-89170128 GCA_963556195.1 Sepiola atlantica | reverse complement strand
TATATATATATATATATATATATATATATATATATTGTATTTTTTATACGTAAGATTCTTCAGAAGTAAAATAAATCAGATCCAGGAACATCATAAAAACAAAAGACCAAAATATACACTGACATTGATATAGAATACATGAAATCCAGATATAATGAGGAACGTGTGTCTTTTTAATCGCTGTTAGGCGCCATCTTATATACGAAATAGAGTTGGGAGAAATACATAAATTATTTTACTTATATGCTCTGTTCTTAAAAATTAACATTCATTGAGCGGGAATCTTTTACAATAGCTCTCAAACGAAAACGCTAAAAAAATAAATATACAACAAATAAAAGTTACCGTAGCCGATAAAACTGAATTTCCAACATACCTGTGACATTTATTAATGATTATAATCCGTTAAAAGTGCTATTTTTTATAAATCGATATTTTAATCGCACGCAGATTGGAAGAAAAAATGGCGTCGCTTCTTCCAGATTTTGCAGCCTCGTTTTCGTTGAATTCTTTCGCGGTTGTTTTTTTTTTACTGGGACTCATATTCAAAGCGCAATTTTTCATTTTTCAGCCAAGCAAAAAAACAAGCAAAAGGAATAAAATCATTTTCTTTTTATTTACTGTCTGTCGTCCATGCCTTAGGGTTTAGGTTTAGGGGTTAGGGTTTAGGGTTATCTCCCCCCACCTCACCCCAAGGAAATGACGTAACGAAAAGCGCGCTCATTCGGTAACCAAAATGATCGTTAAAATGTTCGTTTCATAATATTAAATTTCAAAAATGCAAACCAAAAAAAACAAAAAACGCCGCTTTGATTATGAGTCCCGGTAAAAAAACACACACACGCCGTAACCCTTGACAACGAGTACCCGAAGCGAGGCTTGCAAAACAAGGCCGTCGACGCCATGTTTTTTACAGTAAAAATTCGTGCACAGAAAAAAAAAATTTTTTTCATGTCTAATAAAAACCCATTTATCCTATGTAAAATTATAAACAAATGGAATAGCAAACTATTTATTTGTTGCATATTCATTTTTTGACCACGTTCTACTTCTTTTTTTGAACCCGACTCGCGAGTTTGAGGGCTATTGTAAAAGATACCCCACTGAGCTTTTACCTTTCAAGTTTGACCATTAATAATAAATATAGACACGTTATATATATATATATATATATATATATATATATATATATATATATATATATATATATATTTCATTAAATATTACGAACAGCTTGTGTCTTCATAGCTTTTCTTTGATCGGTTCAAATTTCCACGAGTTTTCGAGTTTGAGGCTGGAACTGGCCGATGTATATACCGTCTTCGTTTTGTACCCTAGCCCTTTTGAATCCATCCGGAGCCACCTTTAGACGTGGGGATTAAGTCAGGAACATATATTTTTAAATTTGGAATGATGGCTTTAGTGGAAACCATGTGATTGATTGTAGTATGACAAAGTATTAGTATTAAAAGCATTTTAGAATTTTTTCACTATTATTGGAATGTACTTTGTTCATGGATGGCTTTTTAGTTTTTATGTGAAAGGCTTATAATATCGAAAGTCTTAGTTTGTTAGTTTTCTTTTCTAATATAATTGTGTTGTCTTCAAGGATTTTGCATAGTTCAAAGCGGGAGCAAGAATATTTATGTTTTAGGTGTTGGGCTTTCGCACTGGTGTCAGATACATTCATAGTAAGACCTCTTGCCAAAGTTGTGGTGGTTAAGCCTACGTATATGTTTTTTTTCTTCATTGTCGGAGACAGTCTCGCAAAAGACATTTAAACATATATATAGCACATGCGTCTTAACCCCATTATATACATAATATAACGCTTTTTTATTATAGGAAATTCAAAACCTCAAATCTCATCATTACCAACAATTCTTCCTCCTCGACAAACGTACGATATATATGTTTAAATGTCTTTTTCTTTTTTCTTTTTTTTTATTATTTCCTTGGTGTGTGTTTTCATGTTCGTACTCTAACAACTGTATTTTCCCATGTAGTGTCCCTTTGTATATCCGTTTCAACTGTTTTGTATTCTATCTGCAGTAGTTTGTTTTTCTTTATACCCCCACTTCCCTTCTTCCTATCTAATTTACTGTATAATTGTGAGTGAACAACTATATGGTCTTAATGTTATATGTTGGCTTATCAGTTGTTGTCTATACCTTGTGATTATGAAACGACTCGATTTCAATAAAACACCATATCGTACACAAACTGTTGATTCTGTTAAATTCTTGGAACGTAAGAAAAGTCGTAATTAAATTTACATAATAGCTATACTATGTATATATATATGTATATGTATATATGTATATATATATACATATATCTATATATGTATATATATATACATATATGTATATATACATATATAGATATATATGTATATATATACATATATAGATATATATGTATATATATACATATATAGATATATATGTATATATATACATATATGTATATATACATATATAGATATATATGTATATATATATATACATATATGTATATATATACATATATAGATATATATGTATATATACATATATAGATATATATGTATATATATACATATATAGATATATATGTATATATATGTATATATATACATGGATATATATATATATATATATATATATATATATATATATATATATATATATATATATATATATATATATATATATATATATATATATATACATATGTATATATGTACATACATATATATCGTTTGGAAATACATAGTTTTATTACTACAAGTATCAAGGGAAGACATGTTTTATCGTTCATGATTAAAAGAAAAATAAAGTGAGCAGACCGGTTTCGCCCTCACTCAACAGAGCTGTATATATATATATATATATATATATATATAATGTTTGTCTGGATGTGCAAAAGAAATATATACAATTTTTTGAAAGCTTTTACAATGCAAATACATGTTTTAATAAGAATCTAATATATTAACACTTTGTAGTATATTTAATAATTTAATATTCAATATTTTTAGATAAATCTCTTCAAATGTGGAAGCAAAATTGCTGTTGTTGTTTGTTTATTTGCTGATGTAATCGTTGAAAAAGAAAAAAAACTCTGATAATAATTCTTACAACTATTCTCGTATAAAATACCAGTAAATACGGTGTTCTTTGTCCATGTTGTCAGACAAAAGAACAATGACGTCGGCAGTCAAAATAAATTAAATAAGAAAGATTATCGCCATTTAAAAACGGATTTATTTTGAATCTGGAAGACAAAAAAACAACAAAAGAACGAGGTCGGTGATCAGTTAAGAAAGATTCAGATGCGAGCGAAAAATAAACAAAATTTGGCGACATGCCTTAAGAAGATTTCGATCGCATTGTCTATTTTTTTGTTTTTGTTTTTTGTCATGACTTTCGCTGATCAGGTTGTTCTTAATAAGCAGGATTAAAAGGGCGATTTTTGGACAACTTTCCAAAAAGAAGACGAAAGAAAAAAACACTTACCTCCCCTTCTCCCGCCCAAACTCGCACACAAGGAGCAATATATTTTCAAATAGAGCTTTATAACAATACTAATCAGTTTATATATATATATATATATATATATATATATATTAAATAAAAATAGGAAAGCCAAAACCTATGCGATTTATGTATTCATCAACGTTTCGTCTCTATTGAAAGACTTCCTCAGAATGAAGAAAGCAATGTAGAAAAGTCATACAAAATATTAATTTTGCTATGTCAGAAAGTGTCCAGACTTCGGCATGGCTGTTAGCGTGAACAAGCAGAGAACTAATTAATATTCTGTATGATTTTTCTACATTGCTTTCTCATCCTGAGGAAGCCTTTCAGTAAAGGCGAAACGTTGATGAATACATGAATCACATAGTTTTTGGCTTTCCTTATTTCATTTTACATTACATTTTACATTACGTCGAATCATTTTATCGCCACCTTTCTTCATATATATATATATATATATATATATATATATATATATATATATATATATATATATATATATATGAAAATTTAGAATTAAAAGGTAAACTTTTAGAGAGTTGGACCTATTGTGAGGTAAGGAAAGCTCAATATAATGGATAGCGCAAAAATATGATTAGTCGATGAAAAATAATTAGACCCGCAAATGGAAGCAAATCATAATCATCAGTTCTTCAGAACAAGGACATTTAGTGAATAATAATATTTATTTTTCTTCTCTTCCATTCCTTAAGCCAGGCTTTTCAAAGATTAAAATCTTATCATCAGAGGAAGTTAATGATGGATAAGTTGACAGATGAGGATAGTCAATATTCGAAATTTGAAAAAGTTTTTAAAAAGTTTAAAAATTTGTTTTTAATTCAATACTATTAGTTCTAAAAACGAAGTGATCTCCCATTGCAGACACAAGCGTAAAATCAAATATATCAATTCCCTGGCCCCTTCAGATACCCCCACCAAACAACAATTAATCGACATTCTCCTCCCCTATAACTTATAATATCTGCACTTATTATTTATTTATCCCAGGTTCTATTTTCCATTTTTCTAGTTTGAAATTCACTAATTTAGTGCTGAATTGCATGCTGCTGGGAATGGCCTCGCGGTATCTTTGATCTTGATACTGATTTGCTATCCCTTATAATTTGATAATCTTAAAATCTGTCTTTCGTTGCTCTCTCCCACTGCATTATCTTGTATAACTCCTATAATATATACTCCATTGGTTGCTTTTTTCTCCCTGTATTAAGTTCCCGACTTTATATTATCATTTCCCCCATCTCTACCCTCTGTCTAAGCAATCATACCGTTTTGACATCGAATAATAACTTTTTATACATGTGTATGTGTATGTAGTTACCTAAGATTTCGAGTATACTGATGTGTACGAATTAACTTCGAGTATACAGACGTGTACGAATTAAGTATTCTTTAAATTTATTTATGTATTTGCTTTTGTAAGAATATATATATATATATATATATATATATATATATATA
>OY744522.1:89095128-89160128 GCA_963556195.1 Sepiola atlantica | reverse complement strand
ACCAGATTCTGGATTTCAAAGTTGCCTCCCCTTAACTGTTCGTATTCCTTTATCAAATTTAAATTCAAAATTAAGATTGAATTAAAAAAGAAAATAAATCAAATAAAATTTAAAAAATAGTAAAATTATAATAAATAGTATATAAATAAACAAATATTAATAAGATGATAAGCTTTAGCTGAATAATTATATAATTAAATTATGATAGGAATAATTAATATTGATGTCCAATCAGCTTATCTTAATTCTTTTTCTGCGTATCTACTTTCAATTCTCTGCGGTATTTCGTCAACAGTTGATTCCATCAGTCCACCTTGTTTTTTCGACCACTCGCTCATATTTTTATGTCTTTTGATAATGAGAGGTCCCGCTCTCGAAAATTCAAGTTTATCTTATTCCGGAACTTTTATTTGCCTGACAGTAACCTCTTTTTTTATTTACTGTTCTGGTATTTATATGTTTTACGTGAAATATTAATAAATTGATTGAAGATTACATTCTTATTTTCTCTTCTCATTTATTTTTGTTCATCTGTTCCACCTTCCGGTACCTATTTCACATTGCTCCTGCCTCGGATTACAAACTTACACTCATATTTACCAGCAATGCTTCAAGCAAACTACAATTTCCTTTCATATATATATATATATATATATATATATATATATATATATATATATATGGTTTTTCAAAAAAAAAATGTTTATACCTTTACGAAACAATGGTTTATAATAATGTGTCTACTCCTTTCTATTCAAAATGGCTTAACCGCGCCCTTAAGACACCAAGTCAATACCACCAGACGATGAAAAAAAAGAAGAAAAAAAAACTCTCTGACGAGGAATATTTTATATTCGAAAGCTCAGTTTAAAATAAATAAATGTTATTTATTTATTTCAACAAATTACATTGTTATGGTTTTTCAAAATAAAATGTTTATATATATAATATATATATATATATATATATATATATATATATATATATATACACACATTTAAATTAATGCTAAAACCAATTTTTTCTTGGATATTCATTACTGAAATTTATTGTTTTTTATCTTAGTTGCCTTTCATTGTCTTCTGTTAGGTAGTTATCGATAGACGAACATACTAATCCTCGCATACACACATCTTTTAACTGTATATATATATATATATATATATATATATATAATCACGCCTTGTAAATGTGAGACTAAAAGTACTTGACCTCTTAAAATTAATTATATGGTTTACAAGTGTGTCGTTAGATTTGATTATAACAGTGAAACTAGAAAAAATAACGGTAATCTATATATTAATACGATAGTGTGAGTGTGTCACGCTTACATCAAAAGCTCTGTACATGTGTGCCGCACCTAGATTGGGAAAAGCATTCAAGTCACCTAATTTTCGTAATTTTTTCATATATCTCTCTTTGGCGCAACGGTTAGCGACGTAGGATATTGACATCGGTGTTTTACGTCGGCCCGACTGGTTTATAGTTTGATCCTAACCAACCTCTAAGATTTTTTTCTACATCGAAGGGGGGGGGAGGTAGGGAGAGGACGATAATACGATAGCGTGTGTGTTATTTTGTGTGTCACGCTTACATCAAAAGCAACGACCTTCCGCATCGCATTTACAAAGTAATGTAGAGGTTAGGAACAAGATAATTAGTATTGAAAACATCATTCCGTGTAATTTACACGGGTCCCGCTAGTTAATAATAATGATAATAAAAACACTGATAACATAGTTTTACTTATATTTGTTCATACCGCTTCTGGACACAGAATAGTTTATTTGTTAATGATAAATACGCTAATACCACTTCACTGTTAAAACACATTGTGACCTTAATGTATAGACAAATCCGATACCATTAAGCTCTAAGTCAAAATACATTAGAATAAAATAAATTCTACTAAATCTAAATTATGGTAAATTTAGCCTATCTAAATTTTCTTTTCGGTAGGAATGAAGAGATACGTTCAGATTTTTTTATTTAGAAAATTAGAATCGCGTTTTACAATAGATAAGCCCCCAGCCATGCAAAGATTGTAATATTTGAAGCTTGAGTGATAGAGAGTAACTGTTTTGAGGATTGACTATTCATTAAGATCATGCTACAATACTGGCAGCCATTTTATTATTTGCCGCAATATTTAAGATATACTGTTAAAATACTTAAGGTAATTTAAGCCT
Organism: Sepiola atlantica; assembly: GCA_963556195.1. Classification (NCBI taxonomy): domain Eukaryota; kingdom Metazoa; phylum Mollusca; class Cephalopoda; order Sepiida; family Sepiolidae; genus Sepiola; species Sepiola atlantica. The sequence goes on along the minus strand of OY744522.1, from coordinate 89,157,939 downwards.
AACATCGTTAACTGCAACAAACATAACATGTGCTTACAAATAGGAAATTAATATAAGCATGGTCAGGCTCTAAATATCTATTCTTTTTTCGATATATATATATATATAGATATATATATATATATAAACAATAATATTTTTATAAATAAATATTAATTATTTAAATACCTACAGACATCGATTTTTCGTTATTTTCATTATATATATATATATAAACGAGTGGGATAGAATGTCCACGCATGCTACTTAAATATTATACGTATAGGAAGGTAAATTCTGTATTTAATTATCAAGGACACTAAATTTCCAAGGGATTTTTATATAAAAAGAATAACTAAAATATTACACCGTTTTGTAACGTTCGTTTGTACATGATATTTAATTGAATTTTAGTGTTATTGTCTTTGAAGTTAGTTTAATATATCACACGCCTGAATTTCTAAAATTTAACTTAAGTTAAATAAAACAAATACGTGATGAGAATGTAAGAAGTAAGAAGTTAAAATAATTGACGTCTATAAGCCGGAACTTAAACTCAACATGCAAATACATATTCCCAAATCGGACAACACGTATTTCTTCAAAGAACCCCCTCAGCATCCTACCGAAATGTTTAAGATGACATTTAATATTCTTCTTAACAAGTTAATTCCAGATACTGAGGCTAAGATACAAAATGTTCGATCCCTAACACATGAAACGAATCACTAAGCCAGCACTGAACAAACGCACCAACCTTTCATCTGAGAATATAAATGACACAATAGCACAACAACACTTCCAACGTGTACTATTTTTATTATTTGAATTATTCGAACTAATGTTCTCAACGTGGATGTTATTCTCACATTGTTTCGGCCGATGTAACCTCCGACCTTCTTTGGGTATGTCTTGTCGAACTTTGGAATCTGTACAGAATTTTGAACGAAATTATTTAATACACGGAGGTAGCTTGTTCTCGTTCCGTCAGCCATGATCGGGTAAAAGTCTTAAGTACTTCGCAATTGTATTCTTAGTATCGACCGTACTGAGGATTAAACCTTCAACCTCCACAAGACTGTCACTAAGAACTGATTATGACTTAGCACTTACAGGTTCTTGCGGAATAAACCAAATACTCCAAATTATCAATCCTCATCTAAAAAAAATTCCTAAATATAACATGCACCACTTAATTTACTATTGTTCTGTGAAATAGAGAATGAAAAAAAAACTTATTCATTTCTATCACGATATTTTTTAATAGCATTTCGTTTGCATTTTTGTGTTTATCCGCATTCTTTTGACGAAACCTGAAATTGTTCTTTTTTTTAATAAGGCGTTTTAGATTCTTTTAATTTTAAATTAAGCATTTTAGAATCTTTTAATTTTAAATTAAGCGTTTTAGATTCTTTTAATTTTAAATCAATCGTTTTAGATTTTTTTAATTTTAAATCAATCGTTTTAGATTCTTTTAATTTTAAATTAAACGTTTTAGATTCTTTTGATTTTAAATTAAGCGTTTTATATTCTTTTAATTTTAAATTAAGCGTTTTAGATTCTTTTGCTTTTAAATTAAGCATGTTAGATTCTTTTAATTTAAAATTAAGCGTTTTCGATTCTTTTGATTTTAAATTAAGCATTTTAGATTCTTTTAATTTTAAATTAAGCGTTTTAGATTCTTTTGATTTTAAATTAAGCGTTTTAGATTCTTTTAATTTTAAATTAAGCGTTTTAGATTCTTTTGATTTTAAATTAAGCGTTTTAGAATCTTTTAATTTTAAATTAAGCGTTTTAGATTCTTTTGATTTTAAATTAAGCGTTTTAGAATCTTTTAATTTTAAATTAAGCGTTTTAGATTCTTTTAATTTTAAATTAAGCGTTTTAGATTCTTTTAATTTTAAATTAAGCATTTTAGAATCTTTTAATGTTAAATTAAGCGTTTTAGATTCTTTTGATTTTAAATTAAGCGTTTTAGATTCTTTTGATTTTAAATTAAGCGTTTTAGATTTTTTTGATTTTAAATTAAGCATTTTAGATTCTTTTAATTTTAAATTAAGCGTTTTAGATTCTTTTAATTTTAAATTAAGCATTTTAGAATCTTTTAATGTTAAATTAAGCGTTTTAGATTTTTTAAATTTTAAATTAAGCGTTTTAGATTCTTTTGATTTTAAATTAAGCGTTTTAGATTCTTTTGATTTTAAATTAAGCGTTTTAGATTCTTTTAATTTTAAATTAAGCGTTTTAGATTCTTTTGATTTTAAATTAAGCGTTTTAGATTCTTTTGATTTTAAATTAAGCGTTTTAGATTCTTTTAATTTTAAATTAAGCGTTTTAGATTCTTTTGATTTTAAATTAAGCGTTTTAGATTTTTTAAATTTTAAATTAAGCGTTTTAGATTCTTTTAATTTTAAATTAAGCGTTTTAGATTTTTTAAATTTTAAATTAAGCGTTTTAGATTCTTTTAATTTTAAATTAAGCGTTTTAGATTTTTTTAAATTTTAAATCGAGCGTTTTAGATTCTTTTAATTTTAAACCGAGCGTTTTAGATTCTCTAACTGTTGCGAATCGCTCGCGTGGCTGAGTGGTACCATGTGATTCAGCATATCGCGATTGAAACACGTTCAAATAGCCGTGATGTTTCCTGGCGTTGATAAGTCAACATGCGTCCGGTTGAGCGCTTGAGCGCGATATTGCACCGTTCAGTCTGAAGTCGGGGCCTGAGACATAAAATCGTATGGCTCCATCAGTTGCCGGTAATTAGGTCGCGTTTTCTAGAGTGCTCCCTATTTAGGGGAGCGGATTCTTTTATTGTATCCTCATGCAATTCTAACTTTGCTGCAGTTGCAAGTCAGATAAATATACTAAGTTCGTGTCGTCATTTCTGCCGTGTTTGTGACGGTTCTTACAGCTGTTGAAATCACAGCCAGATTGGTTTGGGGGAAACGAATCGCAGCAGGTGCGTCTCAGACAAAACATTCTAATGAACTATATTTTAAACAAATAATAGAGCGGGAATATCGCTAGCTGTCTCTCTCTCTCTCTCTCTCTCTCTCTCTCTCTCTCTCTCTCTCTCTCTGTGTCTCTCTCTCTTTCTCTCTCTTTCTCTCTCTTTCTCTCTCTTTCTCTCTGTCTTTCTGTTTGTCTATCAATCTATCTATCCATCTATCTCTTTCTTTCTTTTTCTTTCTCCTTCTCTCTGTGTTCACCCACCGTACACTGTTCATTGATTCATGTTATTACCACGAACTCTTGAAAACCCGCATCATTGTTACTCGATTCAGATCAACAACGCAAACAAACCATAAAAAATTAGGGGGACGTGCCAGGAGCCGTGGGGAAGGGGGTCAACAATAACGCCATGCCACAACAATAAGTTCTACCATTTTGTTGTCAAAGAAGGCCAAACATACATTTAAGCCAAAACTTTCGTCATGGTTCAACAGATGAACACCATCGGGCCAACAAGCGAATCGACCGATTTTAAAACTCAATACCAATACATTTTTCGATGCGTCCTTGCCTCTCTACAAAAGGCTTTGTGCGTCGGTCAGCCACGATTCAGTTTGAAATAGTATTTTATCGCAAAACGCGCAGATGAAATGGACGCATCTTAAGAATATGCTTTTGTTTCGATACGATGAAAAATAAAAATCGCAGTATCAATAAAGTAAGATTTAAAAGATACATCGATTTTATTTACGTTTCAACCTAATCGTTCTTGTAAAATCCTTGTTTAAACAACAACATTTTAACAAGGTCCAAAAAAGAGTCGTCAACTTAATAGGTCCCTCACTTTCAACTAAGCTCCAGTCCCTGTCCCATCGCCGCAATGTAGCATCCTTGTGCTTGTTTTACAAATACTTCAATGGATTATGCTCCGATGAATTGGCTACTCTGGTGCCCCTCGACATAAATTCACTAGACTAACTCAACAATCAACTAAATCCCATCCATTCACTGTGGAGGTCCCCAGATGCTGGAGAGCTTTCTACTCAAATAGCTTCTTTCCTCGTGCTGCTGGCCTCTGGAACTCCTTCCCTGCCCCTTGTTTTCCCGACAGTACTGCGATGCAGAAATTTTAAAACTAGTGTAAACAGACATCTCGCTACGCAGATCCCAATTTAGGTTGACCCCTCCCCCAACCTTATCCCTATTTTTTCTCAGTAGCCCCTTACGTCTACAGTGGCGGCCTGCCTTGTTTGGGGTGAACTATGTTTAAAATATACATATAGTTTCTGTTTCAATTATATCTAGAAAATGCATTATTCGTAATTATTTTCTAATACAAAAAGTAAAGCCAGTCTTTTAAAATGTTTGTCATCGATAGCTTTCTTTCTACAAAATCAATATTTGATTCTGGTTCGTTGTTTTTTTTAGATCGTTGAAGCATATTTTTAAGAAGAATAAGATGTAATTCGATTTAATTACTTCTGAAAAATACTTTGTCATGACTTGAATTATTTTCAAATGGCCGTCATATTTATACAGTGGTGTAACTCTGTATTCGTCCATAAAGAGATACTTCACTTTTATTGGAATAAAATATATTTAAAAATAGTTTGAAAAAAAACTGACATAGTTTTAAAAAAGAAAAGCAAATGAATACACTCCCGGGCAATGCCGGGTAGTTAGAGCTAGTTACCGATAATCTAACCCATGTATCCTCAACCGTGTCTTCGTAATGTGTTTGTCGCCTTGCCCGATCGTACCATGTTAGTGTTCTTATGGTTTGTTTGTTTTTTAAGTTTTTTTATCTCGGACAGGATTCTGGTTATATTTCTTCCCAACCAAGTGACACAAAACCTGAAGTAATTTTTTACATATATTGTTTTGTTGTTTGGGAGTTTTTAGATGAGGTTTTATGATTGAGATAATGTCCATCATTTGGACGATACGATCATCGTTTTGGCTGATATATCTACAAGTATTTTAAGGTAGTTGCTCGACTGAGCTTCAATCTACGGTCCCTCCTGTAAAACATCCACAGCAAAAACTTGTCTTACTACAATCACTGTAAATAATTTTCCTTTCTTCCTCTGTGTACCTAAATCTGAACGGAGCTTCCATGATCAAAGTTACTTCCCAAAACTACCACTACGTGGAACACATTACAACAGGGTTGCTTCCCAGCTGACTACAACATAGTCGTTTTACAGTTCAATGATATTGTTGAGCCGTTTTCTTTGATAATCAGGTTTTGCTCAGTTTCAACCATTGCTACTAATCCTCACGGTGTGGTGTCACCGTCCATCTGACACTCATTAACCATTGTCCTCGAGTGGACATTGGCCTTGTTAAGCAGTGAGTTGTTAGTACATAAAAACATTGGGTCTATATCTCTCTAACACATGCTCTCGCCTTCTGTGTTTATTAATACTCAAAGGTTTTTAAGAAAGGGTTGAATTAAACGATAGGACATCCATTAAAACTAACGGGGATATCACCCGTAGTTGGAGAGGAAAAAAGAGAAATATATTAGACAAAAAATATTCCAATTTTTTCATATTTTTTTCTATAAAAAAGTTATCAATATAGCAACAATAAAAAACAATAAGAAAAACAATAATATAACCACTAAAAATAGTAATAACTCAAACTCTAATAGCAAACACCCAAACATAAATAAGAAAGTTAATAATGAAAAGAAAATCACTCACTGTAGAACTCGTGCACTGTGTACACTAAAAAATAACTGCTTAACCAAGAGCATCTTTTATCAAGCAACATTATTTGCCAGAGAAACCAGGGATAACAAAGAATACTCCGTAGGTATTACCTCCGTGGATTTTAAATCCAGGTATAACAATCATAAAAGCACATTCAAGAGCACAAACGTCGATTCAAAACATCACGAGCAACCATTACTGGGAACTCAAAGAAAACGGACGCTCGCCAATAATTGAGTGGAAAATAGTACAATTGGCCAGTACATGTAGATATTTAGACGACTTGTGTAGAATATGCTTGAACGAGAAACTTGAAATTTAAAATTTTTAAGATCCCTTAAACTTATTAAACTGTAGAAGTGGAATAGCAATCAATTGTAGACATAGAATATAGTTTACTTTAGGATAATCACATACATAACAAATGAATAAAAAATAACTAAAGTAGGCATGAATAATAAAATAAATAGAAAAGAAATTATCCCAATCACGCACGTGTTAAAATAATGTCAACTGTTAACTCGACACACTCACAAAAGAGATGTGCCGCACTCAAACAAAAGAAAAAGATGTCAAGTAAAGGACAGCTGGGTCTTTGTTTAAGAGAAGCTCAGCGATTAAAATCCGTGGGAAATATCAACGAATCTGATTGTTTAGTTCGCTAGACTAAACAGCACGTGGATACATAAAAATAAACAAACAGTAACAAAATATATGTGCACTTAACCTGACAGTTTCCTGTGGGGATAAAACGCGAACGCCTTTCTGTAGCTTAATTGACATAAATATATTTTCATACATATATAATTTGTGATAAATCAAAGGATAAAATAATCCGACGGTATGAATTAAAAAGGAACAGTGGATTACCTAACACTGTTTCCCTTTTAATTCATATACAATGTGTGTGTATGCGTATGTGTGGAAAAGGCAGATAGAAAAAACAATTAATCACATTTATAGGGTGGGATATTTAATATGTCCTCCTTATTATAAAAATACTTCCTCGGAATGCAGTCAAGATGATATTCTCAAATGACAAAGACATGAGAGAGAAAGGAGGCGAGAAGAAAATGAAACATAAGAGAATAGAGAAGAACGAGATAGGGCTTTACGGTATTTTCAAATTTACAACATCTCCTTTTTTCTCTTATCTCTGCGTGTGTTTGTATAATTGGACATCACTCCTTCTTTTACGCATGTTTGATTAAACAGGAGTGCCAACTTCTGTTTATTCAGCTTTTGATCCGTTTTTTTCTAGTCTTCGTACGACGGATTTGATGTTATAATTCAAGATTAACCAATTTATTTCATTTTGCAACCGCCTGACGACGACCGATGTCGGTCGAAAACGTTCGCACAAAATACGGAGATTTTTTACACTCCTTGGATTATAACATCAAATCCGTTATACGAAGACTAGAAAAACAGCATTTTAGCCTGAAGATTCCCCGGGGATGAAATGCGGGAGCCTCTGTGTAGCTTAACTGCTATAAATATATGTTCATAGCTCTACTCATGTATAGTCACTGTTGAAGTAAATACTGAAAATTGATACATAAACAATTATATCTCCTTATAACATTTTATGTGGATACATGAAATATTAATATATATATATATATTACTATTTCACGTATCCACATAAAATTTTATAAGGAGATATAATTTTTATGTATCAATTTTCAGTATTTACTTCAACAGTGCTCGCTACGATCGAAAGCGCTTGAAATAGACGGGAAAATATCTCTCGGATTTATAGTTTACGAACTTATACCAGAGACCCGAAATCTAGCTCGCAGAGTTGAGAAAATGATTGAGAAAAAGAAAAGAACATTACGTCGCTTGTAATCGGACATGTATTTATACATATATACATACATACATACATACATACACACACATATATATATATATATATATATATATATATATATATATATATATATATATATATATATATATATATATATATATATATTCGGTAAGCGTAAATAAATAGATAATTAGTCACAATTTGGGAAATTTTCTTTTAACCTCGCAATATTTCTACTTCTGAACAGCGGATGACCAGTGGCAAGTCCTATAAATTAGAATTTCTCTGATATTAACTGGTCATTTGCTGGAAGGGGCACGCAATTTAGACTGTTACGTGAAAATGGGCATTACACTTGCAATGCGTATGTTCTTAATCTCCGTTTTCTCTCCCTTCAACTGACCACAGGATGAAGACATATCCAGGTTTCAGCGCGCTGACTCATCACCCCCCCCCTCGTGTCTGGTGCCGCTTCGTCGGCCCTGACCCTATCATTATCATCCTTCGAAACTACTGTGAGAACTGGACAAGCGAAACAGAACATGATGAGGAGGAGGGGCGCTAATACCTATTGTAAATGTTCAATTTGTGTTCCATCTCCCACTCGGTAGACGACGGAAAACTGGGATTCCGCTTTTGACCTGCCTGTCAGATCTCTTCTCGGGGGGCTAACTCCCACAAGGTGATCCGATCTGCTCTTTGGTCGGTCTTACATCGCCTTCCTCGCACCTCTGAGATGTTTCTGTCATGCCACGAAGAACTGAAGACGGTCCCAACCAACAACTGTGCTTCTTCATCAAACCGATTGTATTAATGCAATAACACGAAAACCAACTAATAATTAACCTATTCACGACATCCAGTCGTGCTCGGATATCTCAGGTTTGCAATAATACAGTCTCTCTCGGAACTCCCCACTTTAAAGAGCATTTCAGAGATGGATAAAATAGTTTAGTTTCTTTTGCTACATGTGAACCCTTTCAAGTTATGTAAGGTCATGTCGAAACACAATGCTAATGTTTCGAAATTGTTTAGATGACGAATGATAATTTGTATTATTTGGACTACTATTTTCATGTTGATTGTTACTTTCACAACGTTTCGACAGATAAAAACCCCAACTTCTTCAGTTGCACCTTTTCGTACTTGGGAATATTTATATCGAACTTAGGAACTTTGTTTGATCCGCGAGGGTAGATTTGGTATCGTTCTGTCAACCTTGTTAATTGTTATGCTATTCTTAGTTTCAATCATTACTAAATGCGATAATAAGTGACAGTCTGAAATTTGGGGAATATTTATTAATTTATGGTTAATACCTATTGTTAAAATTTCACAAAGATCGGCGATATTTAAATTTTCACGAAGTTGTACAAAAGTAAATTTAAAGTAAATTAAACTAAATATAACCCACACGGGACCCCTTACGCCTAGCAACTGTGTTTCAAAATGCGTAATAAATCCTGAAGATACAAATATATTTTCTTTGATTTCATATAATTTTATTTTAAAATAATCAGGTGGGGGGTAGAATCGAAACCGCACTCTCTATTTTTTCAGTCTGATACTTTCTTAACTTAACAATTCGTACATGTGTTGTGTCGACCTTTTAAATAACACTTATAAGAAAAATCGGATATACGTATTTGAGGTTTTAAGGGTGTTCTGTCTTCATGGCTCCCTTAGAGATGGGTACACGTAGATATTCGGCACATAGAGATTCGGGACCCTTTCTATTTCCTTCCCCAGAAAATGTGCTGTATATGATTTAAATATCATAATAATTAAATATATTTGAAGTTTTAAGGGGCTGTGCCCTCATAGCCCTCTTACGTATGCACTTTGAGATTCAGGAACACTTCCATTGTGTTTTCCGATCAATTTTACATAAAAATACACTTTTAGAGTTTATGTAGATTTTCTAAACTTTCCTTCTATAGGGAAAACACATACACATAGACATTAATATATATAGATACATTGTGTGTATTTAGAGAGCATTCTCTCATTAATGCAAACATTGTTAAATATTACAGAATTCCTCTGCTTAATTATACCTTTTTTCAAATTTTCTAATAATCTTTTTAGTTTCAAAATCAAAAAGATCAATCAATGTCCCATATGTATCACGAGTACTTTTGGTTGTTCAAAATAAAAACAATGAACAAAAAGCCGGAGAAAACAGGAAATTTCAAAACAACAACCAAGGACGCTAGATGGCCGATCGTTAAACGTTAATAACAAACCTGGTTGGGTCCAGATAGGAGCTTTACAATTTATGTTCCGGGACAGCGTCAGAATTAGCGTCCCGGAATAAATTATATCTACGTTAAAAAATTAATTAATTTTACTACTTTCGTGTGTAATGTTATTTATTGTGGGTTGCTATGTTTTAATATAGATAGCTTCAAGTATTTCTATTTTTTTAATTAGTTTCAGAATGTAATATTTTTGTGTTGTTAACTAAAATTTGTCTAAATTCAGAGGGGAGGCAGTTTTTGTTTGTAAATGCTGGTAAATTGAACTAGAATTTACCAGCTATTATATATATATATATATATATATATATATATATATATATATATATATATATATATATATATATATATATTGTATGTCCCGTTACACAAAAGTCTGACAGACAAATAAGGGAACATAGAACGCAAATAACAAGAGACGTTTTCTTACCTTTTTTACTTCCTGCTTTCTATAGAGATTTATACTTTTTTTTTCAAATTTCAAGTTAAGGTTTCCTTTTAAAACACTTTTTTTTAAATTAAATAGCATAAATGGGAAGTTAGTTTTCCGGGTGAAATCGTTTAAAATGTCAATGTGTTCGACGATTGTTATCTTTCAATTCAATTTTTAACTGTTTCACTCCCACTAACGCCTTTGATGTTTTTAACATCCGGCGTCATTTTTTTTATGTCTAACCGCCCCCACCTCCTAATAATCAAAGGAAGATAATTAAAGGAAGAAATTAAAAACGCAAAATCAACGGATGGTCATTTTTTTAGGTCATCAGAAATGACTCGAGTTTTTCTGTTGCTGTATCAACTCGCGATAGTTTAGTCCCCAATATAGAAATATATGACTTACTTCTATCTCGTCACGTAAAAGTTAGCGAATAAAAAACGTGCAAGACGAAACCATTCCAAGTGTTGAGGAGAAGCGAAAAAGCAAATAGCAAGTCAAACAACCTCTGCCGTTTGAAATAAATTCGGAAATAAATCCTTCACTCTAATTTATAAAGTCAACGTTTGGTTTACTTTTCGTTTAGGTCATCAGAAATGATAACAATTCATATCGGTAAAAATTTAAATTACTGGCGTGATTCTATAATTGTATATGAATATTAGTGTAAACACTGGCGACGCATATTTTTTTCAGTCATATTTTACAGAAAGTGTACACTAGCATATATATATATATATATATATATATATATATAACCCTCATCCCACAAAAATGCCATGTCTGGGGAAAATATGCGTCCAGTTAACTAGAAAACTCTCTTCATGTGCAAATGCTGTCATCAACGATTTTAATTTAAAAATTACTTTTTAAAAAATATAGAAAAGCAAAGAAAATCGAGTAAAAACTTAAACAAAAGATAGATGGCGCTGCAATCCTAAGCGCCATCTTTTCTTTTCTTCTTCATATTTGCATTACTCGTATCTTTCATCTGAAAAATTTATAATTAAATCGCGTACAAAATAAATAAGGGGCAAAATAGAAAGAAAACTACCCGCACCGAATAAACGGGTGAGAGGATTTCAGCTTAATTGCAAAATAGTTTCTAACTAAAAAAAATGAAAGATTCTTTCTTTCTTATACATTTTAATCTGACGCAACATTGTATCGCGCGTAAACACAGAAGTGTAGTTTTTTGTGCTTGTTTTTATGACAGAACATGGCGGTTTCTTTGTTGTTTCTGACGCAAAGAATAAGCATAAATATAAGTGGAAGGCGAAGTAAATATGGAGGTAGGCAAATCCTTTATATATGAGACGAGTTTTAATACATATATATTTATATAAGAAAAATACCCGTCCCAGGACAGATATTATTTCCTTAAAAATGATGCAAAATTGTTCTTTTTATGTCCTCTTGCAAAGATTAAAATCAAGGTATAATGCTACTAAACCATATGTCTAAAATCCCTATTCCAAATTTGATCAAAATCTATTACATGATTTTGATTCTAGAAAATGTCTCAAATTTAATGCTTAAGCTTAATGGGTCTTAAGAAGAAATTGAAATTCTATGAATCTTGCTTAATTTGTGTCGAATGACTATGAATCAAATTCAATACAAAGCTGACATTTGAATTTTAAAATAGAGGGGGGTGTCTATATTGTGCCACCTAAAATCCCTTAAAATACTTCAAAGTAACTAAATTTTGGGGAATATTTATTCATTGGTGTCTTATACTGATTGCTACAATTTCTAAAAAATCGGAAGTATTTGAGTTTTAACGAAGGACTTGCACCCCCTTTTAACCAACTTTGCATTAAACTAAATTAAACTATATAGCACACATGCCCACTCCTTGCGCCTAGCGGTTGTGTTCCAAAATCCGTTATGATCGGTTAATTAGTTGAGTGCATTTTGTACATGAAGCTACATCAACATTGTTTGAATACACCGCCCCAGGATGAGTATAAGCAACAAATATTGCATTAATTTTAAATGTTAACGTTTTTTCTTTATTTGGGGCTATAGTACAGTTTTGGAGGTACCCACCTAAATAGCAAAGTTTACGAAACAATATATAATGTTCCCACGTTACTCACCCTGTTGCCCAGAATACATATTCCATTATTTATAATAAGTTCATAGTGTAAGATTTTATCAAGCATATTCTTTACGCTTACGTGTATAACTCTACATTTTATGTAAATCAATTATTTTCTCTATTATTTTTTTTATATCTAACTAATTTTTAAAGTGTTTTTTTATGGTGCATGCAAGTTTGTGGAGGAGCACCCCATAAATGAAAAAATTTAATTAAAAAAAAATGTGCGCATCTTACTCACCCGGTTGCCGTGAATATATATTCCAAAATTCATAATGATCGGTTCATAAAAAGATTTTTTTTAATAAACAAAATTATATATATGCACCCTGAAATTTAACTTTTACAAAAAAAATGATGTGCCCATGTTACACACAGTGTTGACTATATATATATATATATATATATATATATATATACTAGTAGAATACTTGACGGGTATGAGCAATAAATATAGCATTAGTTTTAAGTGTTAATGTGTTTTTCTTTCTTTGGGGATATTGTACGATTTAGGTGGCACCCCCAAAATTGTGAAATTCACAAAAGAATAAATAATGTGCCGACGTTACTCACTCTGTTGCCTAAGCAGATACGTATTATTGACGCCCAAGCGCGTGCAACCCTCTTTTTAAAAATGTATTACTGAATATAACTCAAAATTTAATGTAAAGGAATTCTTTCTTTATTAATTGTTTTGTATCTAACTTATTTTAAAAGGTTTTTCGGATGCTGGTGCGAGTATGAGTGAGCGCACTCCATAAATAGTAAAGTTTGCAAAAGAATAATGTGCCCATATTACTCACCGTGTTGCCCAGAATATATATTCTAAAATGTATAATGATCGATCTATTCGTTTAGGATTTTATCCTGTACAATGAAATATATAAACATATGTGCATACCTAACTTTATATATATGCACTCCCTAAATGTTAAAATTTAAAAATATATATTGTGATCGTGTTACTCACAGTGTCGCCTATAATATATATTCCAAAATTCATAATAGTCCGTTCATTAGTTAAGGAGATTATACTGTATATATATATATATATATATATATATATATATATATATATCTACATATGTATACGCTTCATCCTTTTGGGAATCGTCAGTGTATAGATGATTTATAATACGGATCGCCGGACCCGAACCCCGAAACACGAGTCGTGTTTCAAACTCAAATTCCGACGTCTTAGCCCACGCGGCCACTATAAACAACCCGTTAAATCAACGAGAGATTAAACCTGTTAAAGGATGTCGTCGCAAGAGTGGTCGGCTGCTGAATAAACATGCATTTAAAGCAACAATGACGGTTGTGCTAATACTACTCACTACAGAGCCAGCCTAGATTGGAGGCGACAAATAAATATAAACATTTGTTTTCATTTACATACTTCTACGTTTCATCCTTTCGGGAATCGTCAGTGGAGAGATGATTATTCATACCGGTCGCCGGACTCGAACCCCGGAACACGAGTTTCAAACTCAGCCTGGTAAATCAGCGAGAGATTATGGTATTTATTTAAACTTCATTTAATAGTGTTTTGTTATGAATTAAAAATACATTAAGTCTTGCAACATCAGACCTCTTCCTGTGATACGACAGAGCTGGTGTCATGGAAAAGTTCTCAATAGTATTGGTCATTATGGTCTTTCGTAACTAAAATATGTCTGGTGATCATAAATATATTCATGTTTATTTGGAAAGACCTGGGCAATATCATGTTTTTAATGTTTTATTTTAAATGTTTGCGTAAATTGCATCGAATAATTTAGTCGATTACATCCGCCCACTTCCCCTGCCCCTAGGCATCCGATCATCCCCATACTTCATATTTGACAAAAACAATAAGCAGACGAGGAAGAAGAATTAATTAAAAATAAAGAGCAGAATATTTGGCGGTAAAAAAAAAGCCTTCTCCTTTTTGGGAATGGTGCCAGGAACATCGTAATGTAGATTTTGTTTGTAAATAATGAATCATTTTGTGGATCGAGATTGTCTAAGGTAGTGAAGTTTTCTCCGGAGTTGGGAGAGTTTTATACATGTAAGGTTGGAAAAATGAGAAAAGAAAAAAAAAGGGAAAATTGAACGAATTTGAGCGAAATACATAGAAAATGATGAATAGTGGAGGAAGAAGAAGAAGAAGAAGAAGAAGAAGAAGAAGAAGAAGAAGAAGAAGAAGACGGAATGAAGTAGAATAACAGACATAGATAAGAGAAAAGTATGAAGAAAAGATCAGAAGGAAAGAAAAAGATAATGAAAGCGGGGATAAAAGAAAATAAGAACATAGAAAATAATGAAAGAAGAAAAGAGAAAATCAACGAAGAAAAATATAGGAAGAGAGGAAGGGTGGAATAAAATGAAATTTAAATATAAGGAAGAAATGAAAAAAGAAAAGAAAATGAAGGGGAAGAAAAAAGAAAAGAAAATGAAGGGGAAGAAAAATGAAAGAAGAAAAAATGAAGGAAGAAAGAAAATAAAACGAACAACGTGAGGAAATAATGAATAATAAAATAAAATTAAGAGGAAGAAATAAAAATTAAAAAATGAAGACGGAATATAGAAGAAAACTCAGAAGATGGGGGGAAAAAAGTGTAGAAATAACAGAAAACTAAGATAAAAAAGAAAAATAGGAAGAAAAAATCCAGTCGCGTTTAACTAACAAAACTGGCGAAAAAGGAAAGAAATGGCTGAGAGGAAAAGGAAGAAAAAAAAGCGAAAAACTTCACCGTTTAAAAATACAAGTTTTATTTGTTTTACTTTGTTGTCTTCATTTTTTTCTCTTTCTGTTTTTATCTGACATCTTTTATTAACGCCGTCCACGTCTTCTGCTTCTCTAAGTTATTGAAATACTTGAAGAGTAT
The DNA here is from genome assembly GCA_963556195.1 of Sepiola atlantica. NCBI lineage: Eukaryota > Metazoa > Mollusca > Cephalopoda > Sepiida > Sepiolidae > Sepiola > Sepiola atlantica. The sequence goes on along the minus strand of OY744522.1, from coordinate 89,142,807 downwards.
GCAGCAGACGCCATTTTTCTGCGTCCCGTTTAACATGTGTCCTTTCATTTCGATGAGAGGCTTTGTCCATAAATCGGTCACGCTTTAGTTTGAAATAGCATTTCGTTAATATGTCAGGCTTCAGTTTGAAACAGCATTTCGTTGGTCTGTCATGCTTCAGTTTTAAATAGCACTTCGTTGGTCTGTCACGCGTCAGCATGAAATAGTATTTCGTTGGTCTGTCACGCTTCAGTTTGAAACCGCATTTCGTTGGTCTGTCATGCTTCAGTTTCAATAAGCATTTCGTTAGTCTGTCACGCTTCAGTTTGAAATAGCATTTCGTTGGTCTTTCACGTTTTAGTTTGAAATAGCATTTTCGTTGGTCTTTCGAGCTTCAGTTTGAAATATCATTTCGTTGTCTGTCAGGCTTCAGTTTTAAAATAGCATTTCGTTGGTCTGTCATGCTTTAGTTTAAAAGCTTAAGTTTCAAATAGCATTATGTTAGTCTGTCACGCTTCAGTTTGAAAATAGCATTTTCTATGTCTGTGATACTTCAGTTTGAAATAGCATTACGTTGGTCTGTCAGGATTCAGTTTGAAATAGCATTTCGTTGTTATGTCACGCTTCGTTTATAAATAGCATTTCGTTAGTCTCTCAGGCTTCAGTTTGTAATAGAATTTCGTTGGTCTGTCATTCAACAGTTTGAAATAGCATTTCGTATGTTTGTCAGGCTTCAGTTTGAAATAGCATTCCATTGGTATGTGACGTTTCAGTTTAAAATAGCATTTCGTTGGTCTGTTACGCTTTAGTTTGAAAGCATTTCGTTGGTCTGTCACGCTTCAGTTTGAAATAGCATTACGTTGGACTGTCGAGCTTCAGTTTTAAATATCATTTCGTTGGTCTGTCATGCTTTAGTTTGAAAGCATTTCGTATGTCTGTCTCGTTTCAGTTTGAAATAGCATGTCGTTAGTCTGTCACGCGTCAGCTCGAAATAGCATTTCGTATGTATGTCAGGCTTCAGTTTGAAACAGCATTTCGTTGGTCTGTTACGCTTAAGTTTAAAATATAATTTCGGTGGTCTGTTACGCTTTAGTTTTAGAAATTAGATATAGGATTGGTAAGTGATAATTATTGTCTTACATATCGTCAAACTTTCTATCGATAGTTTTGATTCTCATCAGTTCGTGTTAATATGTCTGACTTTTTTTAATATGTCTGACTTTTTTTAATATGTCTGACTTTTTTTAATATGTCTGACTTTTCAGTCTTATGTTTATTGTAACTCCTCATACCTATTTTTGATCAATGTTATTTGTTTACGTTACTCTTTTCTATACATGTTGTGAGGGAGAATATTTCCCTACAAGATTTACACTCGTCTGACGAATAAAGGCGGAGAAATACTGAATACGCCAAGTAGTAGTAGTAGTAGTAGTAGTAGTAGTAGTAGTAGTAGTAGTGTAATACTATTAGATGCGGCTATGTAAAGATAGGGTTAGTATAGGAAATTTCCACGTTAGCTTAAAAGTTAGGTAGAGTGGAATTTTCAAGTAGAAGTCATAAGGGTAGTGACGTCACGGATAGAGGAAGTTGGGTGTTATAGGCATATACATGTATGCTATAAAGAAAGAATAAAATTCCAAATAGAATTTTAAATCCAAGTGCATTTGTGATGTTTCTTAAGTAATAACGTTTATGAAATCTGCTATTGAGAAGAAGACAACGACAGAAAGAGCAAAAGATGGAAATTTCGGCTGCCACCTCACCACTGCGACTACAGAAATTCTACCAGCTTATTCTGCGTACTATGTGCGCACTGTGGGGATTCAAGAATACACCAACGATGTTACAGTAGTAGTAGTAGTAGTAGTAGTAGTAGTAGCAGTAGCAGTAGTTGTTGTTGTAGTATTGTTGATATCAATTAATCGTTTTACGCTTAAACTAACAACTATCCCTTCTTGTGCTTATTTGCATTTCTCGCTATGTTTTCCTGTATAAAAGACAATAAAACTTATAGTTAGCGATACAATTATTGATATTACCGTAGGTTTCATGTTAAACAATATTTACTTAGTGTTTCTATCTCCTTCAGCTTCACCCTGTGACGGTCTGGGACAGCGAAGTCCATTATTTTGCAGTGTTACCTTCTTGATGGCTATTATAAATTCAGACTTACATTTGTTTGTATTTATTTTAAAGTCTTAAGGAAATGTAGTGCTTCCTGTCTGTATTAAACATTACCACGTGACTACTTTCCTGCAAACTACAACATGATCGTCCTCAAAACCAATCTCAACAAATACTTGTCATAAACCCTAACCTCATAAGTAGTCAAATTCTGTACATTCCATAAGTGGCGTTTCGCCTTGATAACTAGTGACTAATTGGTGAAAAGAAACTCATTTTACAATATGACCTTTAGTTTTTGCTCGTGTTATTAGCCTGGGTGTGTTAAAAGTGTACTGATTCGTACATCTCTTAGTTGACTACCTACCTAGCTAATGTATGTTTTAATATTCCTTTTGAGCTAGTTTGCTATATTCACTTATAATATGGTTTACTGTTTCTTCTCTTTGTCGACAAAGTCTACATTTGCTGTTTTTCTGAGTATTATCTATTTGGGATTTTGTTAAGTTATTCGAATTGTGTCGTTTTATGCACATGTTGGCAGCGATTCCGTTTCGCTGTTCAAATGTCCTCCTATTCGCAGTCATGTCCATATTTTCTTGTAGGCAATCCAAGTGGTCCGTCTTATAAATAGTCCATGAAATTGCTTCTCCTCACATTTTCTCTCTCTCTCTCTCTCTCAATTTCTTTCTCTCACTCTTTCTCTCTTTCTCTCAATTTCTTTCTCTCACTCTTTCTCTCTTTCTCTCTCTCTCTCTCTCTCTCTCCCGTTTCCCGTTTCTCAGTAGTATTCCATTTCGTGCTTTGGCAACATTTATCAGTTGCTCTCTCTACTTTATCTGTAGTCTTTTAATTACGTTGACTACGCAATCGCTAATGTTTTTCTCTTCTATTTTCACTCTCTCTATAGAGTTTCTCAATACACTTGCCTGTGATGTTTTCAAGGTCTAACATATAATACATGATTTGAAGCCAGTTGTTTGCACTGAATCCAAAAATCATGCTCATTTTACTTAATCAGATCAGGTTAATGAAATATTAGCACATTAAAAATATCCTAAATTCCGATCTAGTTGTAAGTGAATAAAACGCAATTTTAAAAATATTAGACTGATTTTTTTGTTTGCAATGACTTACTAAAGCGGCAACCAGGCAGACTTCATTAGAATTCAGTGCATCATCCAAACTAGTATCCTTGATAAGTCTCTGCTTTCATTTTCTCCATGCGTTTTTGTTGAAACTTCTGATGTAAGAAAGCAAATATTCCACTTTCCCTTCTCTTCATTAGACCGCGTTTGATATGAAAGGCTTGGGACAATATCTTGATCGGTTCAACCAGATGGTGGGACAAAACGTTGTGCAATCCAGGTTTTATCTCATCAGCACAGAAAGCATGGATACTTTGTGTAACCACCCTGAAGTCCTAGGATGAGTTCAACAACTTTACGATCTCCACAGATCGACCATTTATGTTTCTGGTAGTTCAGAGCAGACAGCAGATGTTCCATGCTTTTGTGGGATTCTTTCATTTCAACTGAGTGGTCAACAGGATCGATGAAAATTCTCCATTCCATGGCATTATACTTCAAACCAAGTAATTCAATCAGGTCAGTAATATTGCCACAGTAGATCAGTGACGACGCTACATCAAACGTAAAGAATTTTCTAAATTATCTATCGCGATCTCAATCCCAATAGAATGTTGTTCCTGGCACCAGTAGACGTTTCTCTCGAAGAGGAGAACCCAGTAGCTGAGCAGACTCATTCGAAAGGTACAGATCTCGTGTCAGGTCATTGAGTTCGGCTTGGGGCAAAGGCACAGGTTGGTTGTCCTTTTCTAACCTCTATTCATCACACTTAACTGTATCAGTCATGTCACTAGATTCTGAATCAGAATTAGATTCCATGGTGACATTTGGATCAGGAACAGGAAAATCGAGGCCATGGGGAACTCGCTTTATAACAGAAGGAATATCAGGGTATTTAACATGGTGCTTGTTCTTGCGATTGATGCCTTTTGTGGTTTGTCATGCAAAAGTTTCAGTCGGTAACGTGATCTTTCCTTTTCTCTCCTCACCATTTGAACACCAAATGGCAAACTCTTCCTTTTCTTGTTCCTGCAATCCTGTAAGTTCGCTACACATATTTTTCACGGCATATGGGGAGCAAATAGCTCGCCATTGTCGTCTAATTTAGCTTCAAAGTAAGCGTAATATGCCTTCTCCACAAAATCCGTGATTTTTGCTTGACAGTCTAGAAGAATCACACGTCCAAAGATGTAACAGAACCCATTAGGATGATTTTTACACTTCGGATCCATTTTTCTAGACCTGAAACGAGAAATAAAAATAATTATTAAAGGTTACCCACGACCAGGTTTTGCAAAAGTAAAACCCATAAACGCTTGGATTGCGATATTTTAGAAAAATATGCTTAAAACCAAACAAAATAGAATATATCTTAGAAACCATACTTGCCCCAGAAAAATAAACTGTATTTCTGAATTTAACATACAAAAAGGGTCCTAAATCAGTTGGAAAATTTTGACCGTTATACAAAGGTTTTGAAATGCATACCAGTGATATTATTCGAGTGCAGGGCTTTGTGCATCGTCGTTATTTTCCTAGTTTTTTTTTTTTATTCACGTTTCTGTTTTCTTTTGTCAATATCCGGTCTTGTTTGATATTCTCATATTATGAAATAAAAACGGATATTGGCTCGATGAATACTATAGTGAATAAATAAATAAATATAAAAAGTACCGTTTCTCGTGCGACATTGCGACAAGAAAGTCTTATGATGTCGCTTTAATTCGGCTGGATTTAAATGTTTAGCGTAGGTGAATGTCGTTAATTGTTATTTACTGTCTAAACCAGTGTTATTACGTGTCAGTTTATATTTACTATCACAATGAATTTAAATACATTTGAAACTGGAAAAAAATATTTGCATATCCTTTTCTTGAAAAAAAGTTTTTCATTCAGCGTTTAGAAATAATATTTTCATACTTTGTTCATAAACTGATTCACACAATTATTTAAATGAATTATATTTTATAAAAATGGCTGTCCCTATTTAGTGGCCTCTTCACGAGGGCAGATGTAGACACACGGTCGGTTTTTAATGTGCGGGAAAATCCAGCTCGCCAAAAACGGGCACTCTGGATTAGGAGAAAAATTAAAATTTGATTATATTCTTTGTTTAAGCACATAATAATAAACTTGTAAAGTATATAACTTTACTTTTTTCATAATTTCCTATATCTATGCTCTATCTAGAAGGATTCCTCCTTCATTGACCGATGACAGAAAAGATGAAGTGTGGCATCAGAACAGGTACAACACTTTGCTCCTTTGTGATATCATTTATTTTTTAACTCGAGTGTATACTCAGTGTCATCGTTCCAAGAAGGAAGTCAGTCTTTCTAAACAGTAATGCAGACATTGCATGGATCGCTGCTGTCTGTAGTGACCTCCCACATGCAGGGAAGAACTCTTGAAAATACTGGGATTATTTTTGCAACGAATTTTGGGCGTTGCAAAGATGTAACTCGGTGTTCTAAGAATTCTATAGATTTCGCTGGTAACATCTATTTTCTTTTCTTGATGTGTATGTGTGTTTTTCTTTTTCACGGATTGAAATTTTTTTTAAATTGCATAAGATGTTCTTTCCTTTTAAATAAACTGAACACATTTCAAAATCAACTCATGAGCTAATATTTACAATTCAAAATGATTGATTATTGTTTATTGTGAAACATTTGTTAGTAACAATTGAAACGATGCCAACAACATTTGACGGAACAGTCGTTTCTTGCACAAAACATCATTCGATTTGAACGCAAACAAACAAACATTGGTCAGAAAAGGGCATGAGGGCAACGAAGGTGGCTTAAAAAACACCGGCCGGGTTCAAATCTAGTTGGTTCTGCAACTATGGGGTTTCTATTAATCAGAAATACGTTTAACTGTATGTCTATCCTTGGCTTTTAGTGAAGATAGTTGTATCTGTGTGAAGTGTGCGCGTCTCTCTCCCTGCCTACCTCACTATATCACCTCTCTCTCTCTCTCTCTCTCTCTCTCTCTCTCTCTCTCTCTCTATCTATCTATCTATCTATCTATCTATCTATCTATCTTGTGTGCGTGTATGTATTGCCTTTGGGGTTACACTTAAATACCATATCGGTTAAATAGCAACTTGTGTTTAGTGAAACCTTTACACTAAATCGTTCACAATAGCGATGGTATTTCAGAATTACATCCCCCATAAAGGGTTGATCTAGCGTAAAAAATAAACCCATAAATGGATCGTTTAGAATCAGTATTTTTTTCAGCATTGAATTATCATCAAAAGGGTTCGTATTCAGTAAAAGAACCAGCCGCAACCAATCCATGAATCGCTACAGTAGACATTGTTCCTCCGCATAAATTAACCTAGAAAGGGTCGATCTATCGTAAAACAGATAAACTAACATGATCAATGTATTATTTACAAGAGGCACAGTTTTAGCTAGTAATTTTTATTTTATAAACTTTATTTCACCCCAAACAAGGCATTTTGCCACTGATGCGTTAAGGGTTACTGTGATTATGGGCCAGATTTATAATGACATAATAAGTAGGGAGTTGTGCAACAAGATGTTTGTTCACATTACATTTAAATTTCGGGGGGGTCCAAAGGCAAGTGGGCCGAGAAAAGAAGCTATTTTAATAGAAGGTTTTTCAGCATCTTGAGACCTCTACATTTAAGAGGGGGTGATTTGCAACTAATGTTGGTCAGGGGTATTTACGTTGGAGGGGGGGGGGTAAATGTGCAGTAAGTTCGTTGGAGCGCATTTCGTTGCAATACTTGTAAAACAAACACATGTATGCAACATTACGGCGATGGGACAGGGGCCGGTGCTTAGTAGACAGTGTAGGATCTATTATGTTAGAAACTCTTTTGCACCTCGTCCAAGAGGAAGATACTAGTGGTTGGTGCACCAGCCGAGACGTGTCAACAATACGTCATGCATGTGTGAATGGTGGATGTATAGAGATATAGGATACTAGCGGATGTGAGAAGTTTTCTAGCCCGTTAGAGGGAGCTTACCCTTTTGCGGCGGACTTTACAGCATATTCTATGAATTTATTTTAATTCGTCTTGCCTGATAATATCAGGCCGAGGGGTTTAAACATTTTTGGCATTAAATGACCTAACATTTATATTTGAAACTAACGGAACCCATGTGTCGGTCTAGTCCGAGAAAATTGAGGTGTCAAGAAAATCCTACTCTTACACCTGAATCCCATGTAAAACCTATTGAAAAAAATGTAATGTAACTATCATAAATACTTTAGAATTTGTTTTGTTTAAGTCATGCATTTATAAATGATAGTAGATGTTAACGGAATTATGCAATAAAATAGATATTAGTAGTAGTAGTAGTAGTAGTAGTAGTAGTACAATACTTATTATTAATAATAGTAATACCAGCAATATTATTAGTAGTAGTACTAGTAGTAGACATATAAAAACCCAACCCCTCTCTCTCTCTCTTACTCTCTCTCTCTCTCTCTCTCTCTCTCTCTCTCTCTCAAAACTGCGAGGGTTATGTACATACAGAATATGTATCGGACGTTATCTGTTATGTTTCTGCAGCGAACGAATTTGAAGATCTTATCCAATCAACGATCGAGTGTGGGATCGGTGAAAAGCGAATGTTTATTCTATAATTATTTTGCGGCGGTGACGATGGGGAGAGCCAGAGTAGATACCAGATATGAAGTGATAATACCGCCACCATCCTATGAAAATATGTAAAGAAAGAGATCAATTCGAGCTGGACTAAATCTTAGAATCGGTGAATGTGATTTAAAATGAATGCCTTTTGCTAGTTTTGACCCGGAGCATGTTTGGGCAACAAATAATGACGAAAACATTTTTATGTAGTTTGGGGGTATTAAACTATTCCCTCAACGGCACCGGAGAACAAGTGGCTCGACTTTATAAGATTATTTTTTTCTCAAAAATGACTGGGTTGAAAACTCGAATCTTACAATATAAATTGAATAATATGATCCTATTGTGATGATGAAATGCTCGATATTGGGGATAGAGCATAGATATAGGAAATAATGAGAAAAGTAAAGTTACATACTTTACAAGTTTATTATTATGTGCTTAAACGAAGAATATAATCAAATGACATGTAATCCATCGATTTTCAAAGAATTACTCTTATCCTCATGGAGGAAAAACAATAACAATTATTAATCATTGGCAAGTATTAATTAGAAAATTAGCAACAAAGTTTTAAGAAATGCTTAAAACAAAAACAGTCCAAAGAAAAATCTTCTATAACAAGAAAGTCAATTGTATCCATATAGTTGTTTAAACAATCCAATTGGAATATGGTAATTATGTAGTGGAGGGTATTAGAATCCAATCAAGTCCATAAAAAACCAGAAGTCTGTGAAAAGTCAATATATATGCAGAAACATTATGCCATAAGTTAAGCTTCCAAAGAATAGCAGCAAAATATGGTGTGTTCAGTTCCGCATGTGAGGCTAAGTGCAATTCTTTAAAAATCCATCGATTAAAGGTCATTGTCTTATATTCCTTGTTTAAACACCTAATAATAAACATGTAAAGTTTGTAGCGTTACAGTTTTCATTATTTCATACACACATATATATATATATATGTGTGTGTGTGTGTGTGTGTGTGTGTACATTGATCCTGAAACAGAAAATATTATTATATGCTAACTTCCAAAAATATTTAACAGGTAAAACAACAGAAGATGTCTGTTGTTTCTAATACAGTATTTGCATATGCAATATTAATATAATCAATAGTAGTTCCAGATTCGGGTTAGGGTTAATACGTCTGTATCATTTATAAGGGTGGCCGACATGACAGATGTTTGTGGCTTCTTTCACCCAATCATTGGCTTCTTTCGTCTTTCTTCTCTCCCGCTTCGTTTCACGACCCCCCCCCCCACACACACACACACATATATATATATGTGCGTGTGTGTGTGTCTTTTCTATTCATATATTGTTTGAAAACAGAATTCAAGCCAATAGACAGTCTTTACTTTCCATCTGCAACAGACAAGATAATAGATAAGGTGTTATTTTACTTGTGAAGAATTGTTTAAACGAAAAACGCGTGTCGTCCAAAATGTTTCAGTGAAGAAGCGAAATTGTTAAATATTAGTTGGCCGTAATATTTTTTGTTGCCAAATTGTATAAAGTTACTTTACTTTATATATAAGATGTTGATGAACCTGATTTTCAAAAGAATGTCTCTTTCAAACCAGATAATCCATTGAAATTTATTAAACTTCCGAAGTACTATTTTTCAGTAATATGAATTCAGGAAACGAAACTTACATTCGTTTTAATAGAATTCAAAACAATTATCTGACGATTTAAATTGGTATTGTTGCTTGGGTTTCTTTAGTATTCTTGAGAAGAAAGAAAGAAAGCAAATTCATTAGTACTAACTTTAAAATCTTTCAGAGGGTTATATTTATGGTGATAGTCGTGTCATGATTTTAGACTCTTCACATAACACACTGGTCATTCTAAGAGAGCTTCATGCCAAATTTGTTGCAATTCTGATGTTTGGTTATTCAACTTGTGAGTGTTTAGTAGTAGTAGTAGTAGTAGTAGTAGTAGTAGTAGTAGTAGTAGTAGTAGTAGTAGTTGCAATAATCTATGTTTTTTCAACAACATTCATCAGAGAAGCACGTGTACCGATATTGTTCCTAGGCGGTGTTTTTTTTTAACATAGTTCACCTCAAACAAGGAGAGACTAGTAGATGATGCACCAGCCCAGATGTGTCAACAATACTCCATGCATGGGCGGATGGTGGCTTTGTAGAGATACAGGATAATGTCAGGTGTGAGGAGTTTACTAACACGGTAAAGGGAGCCCACCTTCTTTGCTGCAGCCTTGGCAATATCTTCAATGTATTTGTTCCAATTCATGTTACCTGTGAAGGTTAGGCCGAGGAGTTTGAATGTTGAACTCTCAGGCAGGGTGCAATTTGCCATGACAATCGGTAGTTGGAGAGGTTTCTTGTAGTCGTTAAAGGAAAAGAGAAAGTTTGTAGGGAATTGTAGATTCACGTCGCGTTTATAGGGGAGAGAAGATGACGGTCGCGTGACTTCGGTGATCAGAAGAGTACCGTAAGAATTTAAGCCGAATTGAATAGACGAGAACCATTATACATTTGATGGAACTCTTACTTTGTTCCTTTAAAATCTTCAGTTATGTTTGGTCACTTGCCCCTTTTCCATAGTCGCAATGTGGCACCCTTGTGCTTGTTTTGCAAGTACTGACAAACTAGCTGCACTTGTACCCATAACGTAAATTATCCCAACCAACCGGACTAGCAGCAGATCTTTCCCCTTCACTGTAGAGTTCCCCAGCTACCGGAAAGCTTTCTACTCTAATAGCTCCTTTTCACGAACTGCTTGCCTTTGGAATTCCCTCCCTGCTCCTTATTTACCTGATTGTACCAACATGCAGAAATTTAAATGTAATGTGAACAAACATCGCGCTGCAGAACTCCCCACCTATGTCTTTATAAATCTGACCCCTTATTCACCGTAGCCCCTAATGTGTCAGTGGCAATGTGTCTTGTTTGGGGTGAATAAAAGTTTTTTAAATGTTAAATCTTGAAAGTTGTTTACATTTCTTCTTGACAAGCGTCGAGGAAATGTTTCTTGCTCTGAATTATTTACAAATATTACAAGGATTTCATCAAATCGATACATGTGTTCGGCTATGTTCAATTCTACTTGAATTCTAACGGCAATCCTCCGATGAATGTTTGTTAGAATATCATTTTTGATACGAATTAGTAAAAGAAAAGCTAAAGCTGCTTTTATTAGTCCCCAGCTATACTTACCCGGCATTGCCCGGGAATATTTTCTCTTCAATTTTTCATTTGCTTTAGTTTCTTTTTAAATCATGAATACTTTCTAGATTGTTTAAACTCTTTAATTTATAAATAATAAGATTACTAAATAAGCAAATATGCCAATAGGGAGAAGAAAGTGTTAAGTATGTGACGAATGCATGGATGGGTAAACTGGTTATGTAGTGTTAGCTTTGTGTGCGAGCGAAAGGGGGGAATAGAGTGAATATTAAGGAAGCTCAAAATAGTATTTGCGTTTCTGATTTCTATAAATATTTGATTAATTGTAAATAAAAAATAAAATGCATTTATCAAAAATATGTTGGGGGGATAAACACACATACACGTGAAGTTGTCTCATAATTCTGTTAATATTAATACATAGAATCGTAAAATACGTCGAGGTGGGTCATCACTGTAGATTTCGGAGTTTAAATAATCAGTCTAGCTCCTCCAGCCACCCAGGCATTTCTCAAAATAAAAATGCTTCCCCCTTGAATGCAAAGTCGTGCTACGCACCACATAAACATTGCAAACTGAGAGAAAAACTGACTATATGTGACCTGGACGCTCAGCATAAACCAATGAAAATTCTTCTAACAAACCTACTTCTTGTATTTAAGATCTCCGCCAGGATAGATCTAGTTACTTCCCGATGCATAACTTGGTAGATTTGAATGCCAGTTTCCTTTTAACACATTGTATCTCTTTCAGCTTGCAATATATATCCAAAATTTATACTTGATATTCTGACTGGATATTTTTTTCTAATCGCCTTTTAACTATTTCTAAAATTTAAAGAGTTTCTTTCTTTCTGCTGAACGTTTCAATTTCATCCTAAAATATTTCTTTTTTCTCTTTCTAGGTAAGTGCTCGACTTGATTTAATAAATCCAACGTTGGCTTTACACAAATCGCCGCGCTTGTGGCGGCCATGTTCAATTTCAATGGTAAGTCAATTCATTTGATCAAATTTCAATGTTTGCCTCCATCAGATTTTTAAAATTATTTTTCACGTTTTCTCTCTTTCATTTTTTGTCTTTTTCTTTGGATTTTCTTTTCTTGTCAAAAAAGAAGAGATTTTTTTTAAACCATAGTGTGATTTAGCTTCACCCATGGATTTTGACAAATTTCGCTTCGATTAAATGACCATTTTCATAACTTAAAAGGGGTAAAGTACAGAATAGTTAACAGTCGGGAACTCGTAAACAAAAATACAAACAACAAATAATTCATAGCAAACGCAGTAGAATTAAATTCTCTACCGACCCGTATACTTTTAATGTGTGGAAATTGTAAGATTTTCTATTTCAAAATTTTATTTCGATGTTCGTGTGTTTTTATCTACATATGAAAAAAACATGGAGGCCGATATAATTGATTAACTTCGCTAAACTTAAGTAATTAAGTGTAATTTTACGAGAGGTTTTGTTTAAGAGAAGGTTTGTCACTCAGACTTTAGATTAGTGGTAGGGTAAATAGTCTTTTTACTATTTTTTCAACATGAAGTTAGCCATTTTGGTTTTCGTGTATCTTATCGATACACGAACATCGAAATAACATTCTGAAATAAAAAAATCTTGCAGTTTCCACACGTTAAAAGTGTACGGGTCGGTAGAGAAATTGACCCTACCGCGTTTGCTATACATTATTTGTTGTTTTTATTCTTAGTTTACGCGTTCTCAACTGTTAACTATTCTGGACCATTTACCACTTAAAACATCGGACATATGGTTCGTTTTTATGTACGGATGCCCGTCAGCACGAACACATAATCGCTGCTGGCTGCTGATGAATTGTATTACTAATTTGTGCCCGCCATTTGAATATTTATGAGCTGTTTCTGATTGTTATAAATAGCTTACTGAACACCTTTTTTATTTCTCTTTATTAGTTTATTATCATCATTATCAACTCACTAGGAGTTATCACACAGGTCAACATTAGTAATTGCTCACTGTTAATAACCGGTGGTGTTCCTTGGAGTCTGACTGACAACAAGTCTCCCCAGATTTCCAGCTACACCTCTTTCGATAACGATTGCAAATGATTTTGCGTTGTCGTAATAGCCGCTTACCATTGATTTCTCACTGGCAACGACCATTGGTATTCTATTTGGTTTAGGCGGCAATAATTATCACCAAGGTCCCAGTGCTCTCCACACTTTTCCAGTGGAGGTCGTTCCATCCTCTTTGACCCTTCTCGATTATTTGTTGTAGTATCAGTCGAAGCTGGTGCCATCACATTGTTTTTTGCGGGGGGAGGGGCAATTTATGAGAGTTTTGCAGTTTATTGATTCGGGTTCATGTTAGGGGCCATTTCTATGTGTTTATTTTATTTTTGTTGCAACTTCTATGCAGCTGGTTAACATTCATAGTTTATGTGGGTTGGTTTCCGCATTCGATGATTTCCTTAAGATTTCAGCTGTTTTCATCATTACCGCTCGTTGTATATTTTCAGTCTTCCCTTTAATTCCAATTTCTCCAAGCCTTTTTTCCATGTTTTTCGGGGCTGTTCATAGTGCTCGTACGATTATTGGTATTGTATTGGCTTTCTTCATGTTCCATTTTCCTTTCTGTTCTCTGGCAAGTTCCGTGTATTTGATTGGTTTTCTGTCTCCTTGAGCTTTACCCTATGGACTGCTAGGACGTCAAAATCTACAATTTAGTAGTTTTTTCTTCCTTCTTGTTAGCAATTATGACATTCCAGTCTCCTTGCTTGTATGAGTTTATTTGTCTGTCCCTCCATGTCCCAAAGGATTTTGTGATTTTTGTTTTCCAGTATTTCTGTGTCTCGTTTGTGTTTCTCTGTACAATTTGTCTGCGTGTTCAAAATGCAGTCGTTTGCATAGTTCTCTGTGTACTGTCGCAGTCGTATCTGTTGTTTTTGTATTCTTTTGGGGCTCGTTTGCTACATTCACTTACTATGTGATTTACCGTTTCTCTGTACAAGTATCCTTTTTGTAGCCATGCCAAGGTGTTTCGTGAGTCATTTACTTGTCATTCTTAATGTTATGATTTGGTAAGTTTCAGGTGTTTCCAAAAATGACCAATGCACATTAAATTTCATATAAGTTATTCATTTTTTTGTTTTCCTAGTCTGGTGAAAAACAATATAAAACTAGATCAGAACACGCGAGGTTCACAGCAGAAACCAACACCACAACGGGAAGTCATGCAGCGAATCGACTGCGACCGGATCCAGCTGCATCAGTCCCGCGAGGCCGTGCGGTGCGGATTGGAGCGAACATTCTTCAAGAACGCGCCCGATTGTTTGGTCGTATGCACAGTTCTCGCATTCAGGGTCGTTGATAACATATACCTGTTGGTACATGTCTTGGCGCAGAGAACCTTTTTTCGATTCTCAAGTGATTGGTTTGTACACAAGGGAGACCGAAACCTGATTAGTGTGGTTCACCAGGTGACTGCATTTATTGGTGTAAAACGCCGGCAAGCACAGACTAACGACTCTGTCTTTCACACTTGACGTATGAGGGCACCGCGCTCGTTCTTTGCGATACGGTAATGTGAATGTGGTCACATGTGGACAACATGTGTGGCTGGGTAGACTCGGTGAGCGTATTTCTGCTTTTAAGGGAAGTCACAAGAGCTGGGGTCGGTGGATTTTCGTGGAGGGGGCTCGATACTTCATTACACCACTCAGATTCATCCTAAATCAAACTTGGTTCATTCCGTTAATCATTTTCAATCGTTTCATAATATTCTTCATCATTCAACTGACAAGCCATTCATCTCGTTAACTCTTATCATCGAGTGGCTTTTTGCCTTGATAAGTGGTGATTAATTATTAAGAAATAAAGATATTCGTTTTTCTTTTCATCGTTTTTCATAGTTGAGCAAACATAATGATTTCATATATTGTCATTAACTAAATCACTTAAAAACAATGCGAATAACGAATACTTTTGAGAAAAATACTTCTGACAAAAGTTTGCATTGGGTATGAAACAAACAAACAAATAAACAAATAAATAACGGTAATATTTTGTTAATTGGGATTATTTTGAGAAAAAAACACGTAATGTAAACACTTTTTTGCGCGATTAAACATGTTTTAATGTAAATCAGTTTAAATCTATGTACCTTAATACTATTAAGCTATATTGATTCAAATTGGATATATATATATATATATATATATATATATATATATCACACTCTTGTCTGTCTACGGGTCAAAATTGTAAGACTACATACATATACAGGGTGGCCCAAAAGTAGGTTTACAGTTATTAAACTATTTTTTATATGGTTGAAGTTTGTCGAATAACCTAGTTAAAAAACTTCAAATATTAAATGATAACTGTAAACCTACTTTTGGCCACCCTGTATATATATATAATGAGTGGTATAAAATGTCCACGCATGCTACTTAAATATTATAAGTGTAGGATGGTAAATTTTGTATTTAATTATCAATAAAGAGGACACTAAATTTCAAAGGGATTTTTATTTAAAAAGAATAACTAAACTATTCCACCGTTTTGTAACGTTCGTTTGTGTGTGTGTGTGTGTGTGTGTGTGCATGTATTGCGATGACCCTTTGTTTTATTGAGCTCATATATTAGTTTACAGTCCGTTTCTTTGTAAGCGAGCGGGGGTGTTCTGCTCTCAGTCCAGCCTTGTACTTGTGTTCTTAAGAATATCCTCGAGCGGCCATCGGACAAGCAGATATCAATGTCGACCTTTTGGAACCAGCGAAGAATCCGTTGTGTAAGCAAAAATATGCCGTCCACGTAACTGGGTGATCCCTTCAGCAAACCATTCTCTAATTCTACTATCTTCTTCTTCGTCTTTTTCTTCTCCTCTTCCTTTTTGTTGTTGTTGTTATTATTATTATTATTATTATTATTATTCTGTTTCTTCTTCTCCTCCTCCTCCTCCTCCTCCTCCTCATTCTTCTTTTCCTCCCCCGGTCCGGTTCAGATGTCCGGTTTAGATGTGCATAATTTTTAAAGTTTGTTTTAGGTTTGTGCTGTTTTTTGTTGGGGGGAAGGGGGCAAACCTTCTAAATTGTAATATATATATATATATTATATTATATTTGTGTGTGTTCATCGGTTAAAACTATGAATTTCCTCGCATTTGATAAATAAAAAATAGCTTTATGGAAAACATAAAAAGCATTTAAATTAAGGTGCTTTTTAAATTTTTATCGAAAATTTATTTTGTTATAAAACTTCAATACATATTGAAACCTTTCTGAAAAAGTGGAGGGTTTCAACTTAGTGCAACGTTAATTCTTCATCTTACTAGTCGGTCCGCGTGAGATCATTCGCCCGAATAGAAAATAGAACCGTTACTTATTTCTCAATAGCAACGTACGCGCGTCCATCTCGTTGTAATTACCGTTAAAAACAAGTAGTTTCTTCAACAGACAGACTTTTATTTCGAAACGAAATCTTTCAGTCTGTAAAAAAATATATTAAAAACACTCATATCGGAGTTCAGTTTTCATTTGTGTGCTTGGTTTTAAAATCCATTTTGTTTCTTTTGTTTGCGTACATACTTGAACGAGAATTTGGTATCTATTCAAATGCATTGCCTATTTGGAAGTAAGGCATGTTTTTTTGTCTAATATTAAGTTTGTGGCTTTTACATCAAAGTTAAAAGGGACTTTGTTACGCTTATGGAGTGAGTAGTTGCTATGGCGGTTTAGGAAGATTCTACCATCTGGGACTCTATTTACAATAAGTAAATGATTTACTGAAAAATGAGTTTTTAAAGAAAAATATCAAATAAAGTGTATTCAATTATTTGTTTTTGTTCATCTTCTCTTTCTCTGTTTCGATTTTTTCCACATTGCAAGTAGTCTCATTAAATATATCTCTCCCTCACTCTAATAACTATGTATATATATATATATATATATATATATATATATATATATATATATATATATATATATATATGAGCCGAAATCAAAATATTATTCAAAACGGAACATAGTTATTTATTTATTTTCTCACTATGTTCAACTAGAGTCAATTTTCCCTTAAACCTAGGTTTTAAAAAAGTATTCTTTTTCTCATCAGAGGGATAAGACATCCTGTGAAATAATTTGAAAATACTTGAAGCATCATTTTATTTCATAAGATGTCGTATCCTGATGAGAAAAGAATATTTTTTGAAAATCTTGGGTGTAAAGGAAAATGTACTCTTAGTTGAACATAATGCGAAAATACATGAATAACTATGTTCAATTTTGAATGATAGTTTTGCAATTGCTCTTTATAAATGCTCTATCAATACTCTATTCGAAATATTGAACATCTACCATTGTATTAAGAATTTCTATGATATCCCCGGATACCATCCTTTAGGATATTGCTGAAAATATGATTATAAAAAATTATAATAACTTTTAAATAACATATATATATATATATATATATATATATAAAATGGAAAATAATTGAGAGAAAACCATCCTTCTCTCCAGCCATAAACAGATGTCCTCTATGTGACGCTGAAAAATACCACATTTCAAAGGCCATCATCGATCAGAATACAGCCTGTTTAAATATCCGCGATGAAATATTTAGGGGGTGTATCCACAAGAGACAAGCATTACTTATAAACTGGTCTGACCGATTCACATAATGTCTAACTACCCCCCTCTACTAATATAAACACAATTAAAACGAACAAACACCTCATCAACCTATATCCACATAAATTTCAAGAGCAAAACTTCGACCTTCACAAAAATACAAAAATATTTAATTTATTTATCAGTCACTAGATTACTCTACAAATCCATTTAAACAAACTATATCCACATAAATTCCAAGAGCAAAAACTTCGACTATCACAAAAATACAAAAATGCAAAAATATTTAATTTATTTATCAGCCACTAGATTAATCTACAAATCCATTTTAACAAACTCAAACATTTCATATTTCCAACTAAGTTACCTCCCTTAGATCCGAATTTCTTCATTAAAATCACTCCAATCTTGGTAAAAGATTTTTAACACGTTAACGGTTTTTCCTTTTAGAACGCATACCTTCAAAAATATAACGGCTAATGATATAAATTCATAATTTGGCTCACGGGAATTTCAGAGAAACCCTTTCATTATTTTTGTTTTTAATTTTTAATTTTTAATTTTTAATTTTTAATTTATTTTTTTATTATTATTATTATTTTTTTAATCTTTAAATTTATTTTTAATTTATTTTTATTCATTATGTTTTTATTCTTTTTTTTTTATTCTTTTTTTATTCTTTCTTTCTCTCTCTCTTTTTTTATTCTCTATATTTTTTTATATTTTTTTATTCTTATATTTTTTTATTCTTCTTTTTTATTCTCTCTCTCTTTTTTTATTCTTTTATTTTTAGTATTGAAATGTTTTTATATATATGTTTTTATATATATTTTTTTATATATATTTTCATATATTTTTGATTTTTTATTCCCTTTAATCTTGAATTCCCTCGTGTTTTAAATCTCAACATTCTTATTACACTAAATTTAAATTTAAACAAACACACACAACACACTGAGCAAATAACGCGTCCCTAACGAGAGTGTCATGTGACCTCACATTTCCAATACAGATGACAACAGAAGCTGAAGAGAGCCGGATGGGTAAGACCTTCCGTGCTTGAAACCGACGGTACGAATGTTGTACTAATTTTTCTGTACCAGAATAAATATATATATATATATATATATATATATATATATATATATATATATATATATATATATATATATTAAACTTCACAAGAAGTAATACATTCAATACACATTGAATCTGATAAACATGTAAAATATTGAAAGCCTGGCTAATTAACAGATATCGCTTAAATATCATTAAACTGTATTTGGGTTACGGTATATCAGCCAGTTTACCGTTATGTAATGTGGAAATAATACATATTGGAAACGACTAATTCAACACAAGATGGTATTCTGCCGATAGCTCGGGAAAATAGTTTATACCTAATCATAATTACAATGCACGTGTCGGCAATCGATTTGATGTGAACCTAATTCAGCCGATTCCAATAGTTCGCGTAGAATAAGCAAGTTACAATGTTTGACTTACTCGATTCTGCTTCATTGCTTATTTTACGGATAGATTCAGGTACACATAGATAAAAATGATAAAAAGTGGTATTATTGGGTCGCCAGTCAGCGCCGGAATTCGTCCACCACTTTGTACCGCACTCAAAAATAGATTGGCAGAACTAAAGAGAAGGGTGTGCCTGATGAAGGAACCGGCCACTCTTGAAGAGTTGTGGGAGCTCAGCTACATAGAATGGAATCTCGTAGAAAGGGTGTGTATGCTTCCCTACTCATGTGAATTGAAGTATTTAAGAAAGCCAAGGGAAGCGAGACAAAATACTTAACAACGTGTGGTAACAACGTCTTAAAATAAACATCACATAGTGAATTCTCTCTCGAGACAGTTTCTTTCAAAACACTGTAGGTTCGGTTTGGTGTGTCTATTTTTACGGCAAATCAATCCTTTTTGCGGGGATTATTTAATGTCGAAAGACCGTATTTATTCTAAGCGGTTTGTTGTAGTGTTTTAACTTTTATTTACCTCAAGCAAAGCATATTGTCACTGTGATAGTGGCCAGATTTATAGGGAACAACCATAGGTGGAGATTTGAGCAGCAAGATGTTTGTTCACATTGGATTTAATTTTTCCATGGTGCGGTCGGGGAAAGTGAGCAGGAAGACAATTCCAAAAGAAAGTGATATGAGTAAAGAAGCTATCATAGTACAAAACATTACGGCATCTAGGTACCTCTAGAGTGAAGGGATTTTGCTGCTAGTCGGATGGATATTTTCGATTTACGATTAATTGTACACAAGTTACTACTTTTAGATATAAGGGACTTTAGGTTCATGCCTTTACAAACAGTATTAGTGTGTAAATGTTTATAAAAACCTGATTGGATTTGAAGCCGTCATAACCGACTTCTTGCGGGGTTACATATTAGACCAATCACGCCACCGCCCCGCTCCCCAGAACACTGTATTTGGCTTGCTTCATCTCGAGTGACATAAAATATTTGCACGGCCATTTTGAGAGTTATTCTCACGTCTTTTCTTCTAATTTAGAATTCCTGGTTCCTATTATGATAATTAGGTTTGAAAATGACCGGAGAAAGAGTCAATATTTCGTGTGAAGAAAACGGAATGCAAAACATTCACTTTAAAGCTGACAATTATTAAAACTTTACAATAGTTTACAATGGTACATGGTGCTCTCTCCCTCTCTCTCTCTCTCTCTCTCTCTCTCTCTCTCTCTCTCTCTCTCGCTCTATTTATTCCTCTTACTCTCACCTTCATATATATATATATATATATATATATACATATATATATATATACATATATATATATATATATATATATATATATATATATATATATACATATATACATATATATATATATATATATATATATATATATATATATAATGAAAGAGAGAGAATATTGAGACACAGGAATAAATCGCTATATGTCAGACTGCAAGACGATATGACTTAATACTGATATACGGTAGGTGAACTGATTTAAATTTCCATATCAAGTTAACGTAGTATGGCATAAGTTCAAAAATACTGAACTCTCTGTTTCAGTATGTCAGTCTGTATGTATTCTCTCTCTCCCCCTCTCCCTCTCCCTCCCTGTTATTGTATTCTCAATAACATATTGGTTCTTTTTATCTTTCTACATGCACACATATCGATATATCCATTCACATATATTTCCTCCTTCTCTGTTTTTAACAATATTGTATTCTCTCTCTCTCTCTCTCTCTCTCTCTCTCTCTCTCTCTCTCTCTTTCTCTCTCTCTCTCTCTCTCTCTCATAAGAAACCCAACCCATCAAAATCGGAACAGAACCCAATTAGGACAGCAGATCTTGGACAAAACAAAGAGCTCGATATCTTATCAGATAGAGCTATATCAATAATAAAATGTACTAATCGTAACACTTTACTGCAGTTTCACAACATTACCGATCAGTTTTAAGATAAGTACATTTTATTATCATTTATTATATGCATATATATCTACCCGTCAACCTCGTTCCTAAACCGCCTCTATGCGACTCTTGAATGTCAGTAAAAAGTTATTCCCTTTCTGCAAACATTTCAGAAATCTCCTCCCTCTTCCCCGCACCCCCCCCTTACCAAGCCATCTACCGAACCCCCTACTCTGACCAAACTATCGCGAAGGACAAAATTACTTTCGACTTGAACCGCACGACATTTCCAGCCGACTTAAATGGCCGCGTCCTATTTGAGACAAACCATCAAAGCTGCAACCGGAAAAGCGATACTTCTTCGCCGAGGCCCTCGCCCCCAGGAGGGCCCGGCGGCTTGTCGGTCCGTCCAGCCAACAAAATCGAGATACCATTAACCCCTTTCCAGCAGCATTCGCGAAATTAGGTAATAAGACTGAATTGGTTTGTATTTGCCGACAGTATCATTAACTTTGTCCATTCTAGCTTTCAACGTAAACACACACACATTCGCTCTCATTTTAGCCTTCTCTGCAGCAGAAATGTAGTACTCCCACACACACACTTCTAAGGTAAGTATGGTACAAGGCAGTTGAAAATTGTAAGTCATTTATGAACAGTGAAAAATATCATCTAAAGTGGACTTAGTTGTCTGAAAAGTGTTACAGTAATCTGGAACTAGTTTTACGAGTGACAATGTTCAGTACCTGAGTTTTAGTATTCTAGCAAAATAAGAGCCGGGTGTGTAAAAAAATAGGATTGATATAGTAAATTCCACAAAAGGTTAAAAATAAGGTAGAATAGAATTTTCTAATTAGAATTCGAGTAAGGCTACGTAACACAGACAGGAAGCTACGCGATTTTACGTGGCGAATGAGCAAGGAATATCTTTATATTTCGACTGAACTAAGAGGACAGATAGACCAATGGGTTCGGATAGCTGTCGCCTCTCCCCATAAAAGATGGTGTTGAATGTCTTATGCGTATACATGTATACTATGCTAATAAAAAAAACAAAGAGATTTTTAAACCTAATTTCATTGGTCGATGTTTCTTTATTGATAACCTTTATGAAAGCTGTTATTGAGAGGGAGAAGAAAACGACAGAAGATGGGAACCTCACCACTGCGACTACAGAAATCCGACCAGCTGATTCTGCCGAAATAGTAGACGCACTATGGGGATTGATAACGACACGCTGTGGATGGGGGAGGGTAGAAGAACACCCCAGTTATGCTGCAGTATCTCTGCTTACCCCTGCGTAGCTTCTAGTCGTCTTGGATTTCTTCTTGTTCGCTGGATTTATGCTATGCCATTGCTGGATGCTCATTTACACCTGATTTTCTAAGTGTTTTTATCGTGTGGTTCGCCAGCTACCTTTTAAAGTTTGTTCATCGTATTGACTGGGCTGTATGACTGAACGATGTAGAATATATATGACTAGCTGGACCCCGTAGAAATTTCACGGTTGCTTATCTACCGTCTTCTTTATCTCTTTACCTGTCAGCTAAATAGTTTTCAATAAAAACGAGCGTATCAACCTTTGAATTTATTTAACTGATTAAATATGTTTTGAAATAAATACTCACTCTAAACGTAAAAATAATTGTAACTAAATGTTACATTATTCTATTCATGACGTTCTATTTTATGTTGGAACAATATATTTTGAAATGTGTATAATACTAAGTATCAATTACTTTGGTGCTTGTGGATTGTAGGTCCGAAAAAATATTTTATCTTTAATTTGAGGAGAGTCAAATAAGGGGGAGAGATGTATCTTAAAATGGATTTTACTATTGTAATTATTCTAAAATAAAGTTTTAAAAATGTATACGTAAAAGGATAATTTAGGAATGAAACAATCATCCGCATTCGGCAACAATGAAAAATAAAATGATTTTAGAAAATAAAATGATTAATTAAAATAAATTATCACAGAAGAAGGAATAAAATAGAAAAAATACGTAAATGGAAGAGGAAAAAACATGAAACACGGGAAATAAAGTTTTTGAAATAAATGAGTTTTAAACCGGGTAAAATTCGGCAATTTGTTTGAAAACAGTTCTTTTTACATATACATTTTTTAAAACTTTATTTTAGCATAATTACAATAGTAAAATTCATATTAAGATACATCGTTGTTGAAACTTGAAACTAGAGTTCTCTCCCCCTTATTTGACTCTCTCAAATTTAATATAAAAATATTTCGGACCTACAGTCCACAAGCACCATTACTTTTTTAATTTCATCTTTGACGATCGGACGATCACATTTTTAATGGGTGTGAAAGGTGATAAAGTACTACAAACGAAGTTACAAGCGTATTATTATACAGCTATTCAGTTATTAAATTAAAAAATAGCCATCACCGGCCGGTTTCGTTGTGTCATACATTCTTGAGGCTTTTTTTTTGTATTCTCTTTTCCAGGTGGTCAGGGATAAGAGCATCTCTACCCTACCATCTGTCAGTTTTGTGCATTTTTATTCATTTTGTTTTCAAGTGAATATGAAATACACTTTTCTTGATTTTGTTTATCTTAAACCAATAAAGCCTTCATAAAAAGAGAATGCATTTAAAATTTGAATTATTTATTGCCCAGGAAAATCCTGCTACAATCCTTAAATTCCATATAATTAGCGTTAAGCGAATTCCGAACTATCTATAAATTATAATTATTTTGTTCTCTGGTTATTAAAATTGTAAATGAAAAAAAATGTAATCGTTTGTCTTATTTCATAGCTAAGTAAGAGCACCCGCAGCAACATACGTGAGTATAGGCGATGATTTTGTTTCTGGGAAAATTTAAGCAATTGTGTTTACACAAAAACACTCGAACAGTATGCACTATTTTATAGTATTTAAAAAAATAATATTCGTAACAATATCAGCGTGTAATTAGAAGAGTGACAGAATACTCTGGATGCGATCAATAATAATTATATATATTAGATTAAAATAAGTATTAAAACTGAAAATAATACTTAAGTCTAGATGAAGAGAACAAAACTAAACATGTATTTGTTCTTGTGTGTATTGAGTTTCAAAATATCAGAAGACTCATCACAAGGACAAATCTTTTAATCAATCAGTCAATAGAGTTTGTATTAATTATTATTTTTTAATTTTTAAACTGATAAAATATGTAATTTATTGAATAAATAATAATAATAATAATAATAATAATAATAATAATAATAATAATTAATAATAATAATAATAATAATAATAATAATTAATAATAATAATAATTAACAATTACGGGTTTATTTTAATGGGTAAACATCGTGTTATGTCAAACAGCTACACTCGTGTGTTGTCTGCCCGTCCGTTTCTATGACAGCGACATGTTCGCCCTGACAATTACTGTTGTGTCAGCTACATTTGACCTTGTTTCTATGAAGCATGGCAAGCTGTAAATACTTTTTCCAATGATGCAACGAACGCACGTTTCTCCACCGTTTAACGTAGACTGAAAACCGAATCACGCATTTTTGTGAGCAACGTAACTGAAAAGTAATGCATAGTTTTCAACAATATTTAGCTTAAAATACCGAAATGTAGTGTCTGTTTTGCTATCTATATTGTATAAATGTCCTCGCGAATAAGATCTGTTTATTGTGCTGTATATTTTGCACTCAGAAAACAAGATTTTGTTTGCTGTTTTATTAGACGCTCAATCGGTAGTCGAGGTAGTAATTAATATGACCCTATATAGCGCACGGTGTAATACTAAAAAGTGAGACTGATTAAATTCATATCGTATTTCTGTTACGGTGTTCTGGGTTGAAGGATGAAGATTTATTATGGGGGGGAAGCTAGTCATTCCTACTCTGGTGCTGAAATTAGCAACTGAAGATAAAACGGTTGATAGGATAAAATATTAAAATCAATGAAAGTGAACGAAATACATCTCTGAAAACACGCATCAAAATCTTACTAAAGCTGATACGAAGCATAATTCTATACGCGAGTTTTGTTTACGGATCTATACCGGTCAATGATTTATAGATTATGATTTTTTAAGGATCTCTTAATCAATACTCATATTTCAACTGCGGATGAAAAGAGCTATATCTATCTATCTATATATTAGACATGCTTGTGAAACATACCGCTATTTCAGTAATTTATTTTACTTTGATTTCATTAGAAAATTCATAAACTTTAACATATTTTTCAAGACATCCTTTTGCATAACAAAAAATCGTAAGTCTCTTTACTATTATTATTATTATTAGTAGTAGTAGTAGTAGTAGTAGTAGTAGTAGTAGTAGTAGTACAGAGGTATTGTTTTACTGTATTATTTTACTGTATTATTCTAGCAAATATAAAAAGACTTTTTGTCATCTCATTTGCATACATGTGTGTGATGTATAGAGACACGTATCTAAATTAGATGGCGACGCTGAAAAAAATAGTTACCCTTTCTCTAAATGTTCACAGACATTTAAAAAATATCAGAGAGTGATTTAATCAACGCACGCATGTATTTTGTGTGATTAAAGTATATGGTA
Organism: Sepiola atlantica; assembly: GCA_963556195.1. NCBI lineage: Eukaryota > Metazoa > Mollusca > Cephalopoda > Sepiida > Sepiolidae > Sepiola > Sepiola atlantica. The sequence goes on along the minus strand of OY744522.1, from coordinate 89,117,252 downwards.
AAAGACTTAAAGAAGCAAGCGTTCATTGACTCAACTTCAATATAACAATAGATAAGTATATAGATAGATATATATGTATATATAATACAATGTTCGTGTGTTTGTGTGTTTCCATGTACACCGATAACTTTCTCATCTGAAAAGCTACAGAGTTGAAAGTTGGTGTACAGGCCGATAAAACGCACAAGTATTGTAGGTGGGCGTGTTGGCACTGATCAGGATGCAGTCTGAGAAGAGCATGCAATGTACTCTGCTCAGTTTTATCCAAATCACTTGGACAAACTTCAGAGACTTCGAACAGCAAGCAAAGTTTTTAGTGCTTGTGCTTGTGGATTTATCTAATATATGGGGACCACTTTCTATGCATCTATATTGGTATGTATGTGTGTATATATATATATATATATATATATATATATATATATATATATATATATATATATATATATCCATTACATCTTTAGATTAAGCCGTTACTTATGAAGACTATTAAAGTTATCCCTCTGTAAACGGGCGTAAAATTCCTGTTCGTTTGAAATTTAAATCATATTATAAATCTCTGAAAACATATTAATAAGCTATATTTAGTGTATATTAGATGTTGAGCTTTCACACAGCAATTTGGAATTAATTCGTAGGGTTACATCTAAATGAGATTTCCTATACGAATTTAACTTTAACTGTGTAAAATTCGTTTTATATTATCATTATATATTCAGGTTCTAAGTATGCGATATGTTAAACTTAGTATCCTTAGAAATTTAAACTGCATTTCTTTTCTTTTTCTTTCGTTTTTAAATTACTCAAGGTTTCTCTAGACTATATATATATATATATATATATATATATATATATATATACAAAATTAAATAATAAGAATATTTGGCTTAATTTAACCCTTTACTGCAATTTCATGGTATATCTAATCTGTGGAAGTGTGCTAACATATTCATGAACGGTTTTATACATTTCACTCCAAATGAATTTGGTATTGGTATTTAATATATTGTTATAAAGCTCTATTTCAAAAGATATTGAGCTCATTATATTTACAAAGTATGCTGTCTTTATACGGCCTTGTTTCGGAATTCATATCTGAATGACAGATTTTAGAAAGTTAATTTACATGCTTATATATATATATATATATATATATATATATATATATATATATATATATATATATGAGAGAGATAATTATGTTCAATCTCACAGAATTTCAATTAATAATTGAGATGTGGTATCTGTCTAAACCCGAAACTACGATTATTTCTATTAATGTACTATCGTGCAATGCTCAATTCAATTTACTCTACTATGTCAGGCTAATATACTATCTTTTATTGATCAATTCAGAGGAGTGGTGCAGTGTCTGTTCTGTTGTCATACCATGTTCCCAGATACTACCTCCTTCTTTGGAGGATAATGTAGCATGTGTTCGTTCGTCATGATACCATTCTCTCAGGCATTAACTCCTCTGTGGTGAAAAGGAGGGTTAGTATATGTTCGTTTATCATGATACCATTCTCTCAGACATTACCTCTTTGTTCTATTTTGTGTGGATGAGGTAGTGTAGTATATGTTCTGTGGTCATGGAGTATAGAGATATACTAGCATACGTAATAGGGATGTATTAACTGAATTCTCTTAAAATTGTCATCACATAAACCAAAAATGTTTTGTAAAGAAATTATTTAAATATTTTTTCTGAATTCATCCAGTTTATTCTTAAAATATTCTATACTGGGGCTATACATTACTCTATTAGAAAAATAATTTATTTGTGTTGAATATTTACTTTTTGAAACTTTATTCCCTAATAAATTTCGGGTATGACGAGAAGTATTAAAAAATGAATTCTATATTGAATTTTATAAACGTAGACATTGATATTGGTAAATGTGTAGATTTACACCCTGCGCTGAATCACTCCCACTCTCACGCAAAGATTAAGATTTCACTTTTTTAAGCAATTATGCGTGAACACCTTGGAAAACTTGTCGGAACAAAGAAAAAACTAAAAAGCAGTTGTTTGAGAATTCAACACGGGGGATCAGTTTCGTATATAAATTTAATGTAAAAGGATACACAATTTCGGGGTTAATCTAGTTTTTAACGGCAGTTAACCAAATTATTTCATCACTAACTCTAAGTCCAAGTGGCAAAGTCATAAAACCACACGTAATCGTCTAAAAAAAGTAGAACACCCCTCCAGAAAGCAAGACTTATCTATCATAGCAAAAAATGTGTAAACTGCCCTAAAAAGCTAGAATAGCCCAGAAATTTTGGGGATCATTTAAAAATGATATACGAAGCTGATACCCCATTCTAAATTCTATTTTTTTTCGACAAATTTTTCAGTGTGTTCACCCGTAATTGCCTGCAAAAGTAAAATCTCATTTTTTATGGGGGGGGGGGTAGCGGAAGGTGTCAATCTACAATAATACTTTGATATGTTTTCTATGTTTCGACCGATATACTCACCTGCTTTCTTTGGGTTTCTTCTTCATTAACGATTATATTCGTCTCGTATTTAAATATTATTGCAATTTTTAACTTGATCGTTAGAAAGAAAAAAAGAATCCATTAAATCAAACATGAAATGACGGATTCTTTGTCCATCCATTCTAGAGGATTTACCGGCATTATAACTCCTCCCCCATTTGCATAAGAAAAACCAACCCCGCTACCCTGTTCACATACCCGGTTCTTAATGTCAATCATGGCATCTTCTTGACTCTTCAACTCGCCAAAGCTACAGTGTATATTCACCTGATCCATCACGCCCCGCCTCCACCTGTCTGTTACTCTCGCTGGAAAAACATCATATCTTCTTCCAGCCCAAGTTGTTATCATAGCTTGTATACCCGCCACTATGAAGGAAGATTAGGAGGAGGACGACGACGATTGTGTTAGCGTGGTGATGCCGGGGAGCGCCGTGGACGCTTACATTATCTTCATGAGAACTGAGTGAAGAAAAGAAAATGATATATATTGCCTTCACACAAAGGGAGAACGTGACACAAGGCCGGTTTTATAAGTGTGCTAAACGCCTTCTGGTCACCGGATAGGTTACACAAAATAAGCTCTACATCCTCAGCTCTACCCGACATGAATGGACGCCATAAGCAAAAGTGTGCACCGTGAAACTCACTGTTTGGGAGAAATACTGTTATATTTATATATATATATATATATATATATATATATATATATATATTATATATATATGTTTATCTGTCTCTGTCTACAAGAACACACGTTTTTATGCGTTGGTTTGTGTGTAGACTGGCCTCATGTGATTTGGTCTAATGTCAGTCAAACTTCATTTTAGGGGTATCATTAAATCACATATTTTAGAATATTTATCCTCGAATACTCCATGACCAAGTGGAACTGTTAATTATCATATGATTATTAGTTATAACTTATATACAAATCTACTATCAGACTATGTATGGAGTACTGTTGTCATATTTAGACTGGTGAATCTTTGTCTCATTTGAGGGTTCTTGATAAGGTGCAGAAACGTATCTGTAGTTTGATTGGCCCCACACTTTCTTCTTCTCTACACCCTCTTTCTCACACTGACGTGGTGTTGCTAGTCTCAGTCTTTTCTATAAATACTATTATGACATGTGTTCTTCAGAATTGTGCGATCTATTCTCTGTTTCTTTTGTTCAAGCTCGTTTGATTCGTTGGTCTCCATCAATTCGCTATTTTGATACCACATTCTAAGACAGCTTCCTATTCCAGTAGCTTCTGTCCAAGAACTGCAGGCTTGTGGAACTCTCTTCCTGTTGACTGTTTACCTCCTGCCTATAGCCTTGGTCTTTTCAAGACTAAGGCCAATACGCATCTGCTGTCTTTGCGATAATCATCTTTCGTTCTTGTTACATCAAGTGGCTTCATGCCTTGTCTGGAACGAGTTCCATAAAAAAGAATAATTTAAGATTTTGCCTGATACGAACTAGAAATTAATCCTTCTTGGGGTCGTTAGTGCGGCTGCGTTGTCGTTAATTACAATAAACTAACACGGACGATTATAACACATATACTAGTTCTTTATTTATTCATTCGACGAGACAGTGTGAAAAATGAATAGAGACAGCTTATTATCTATCTCTACATTTTTAAACCGTCTTACCTTAAGATTCACCAGTCACATTACGTGACTTCCGTGTACCCTACTTCCGTTTCTCTATTTCTCTACTCCCACAAATGGAAAATTTAACTTATTGAACTGTATGATAGTTCTTCTGGCGGGCGTCGTAATGTAGCTGATGTTTTATAAAATGTAAAAGATGTTATACTTCTCAATAATAATAATAAAAAATAGGATAAATGTTAAACCCTAATTTAAACCTTCAACGTAACCCTACTCCTAAAAATCAAGAAAATTCTTTAAATATTTAAGTTAAGACTTGCATTTATTTACAATGCGATTAACTAAGTAACTGTTCTTTTTAGAAACCAAAACTTGAAGCTTCGCAGTTGTCTTTCCTTGGTTTTAGAAGACAATGGCGGTTTGAATACTATGAACGTGTAAACATTAAACCATTCAAGATCTTACACTACACTTTTTTAGCATTTGCGTACGATTTTACTATGTAATTATTAAATAAGTTCATTCAAAAAAAACAGGCCTTCAAAAACGTATATTTGCGCACCAATTCTACCGTTTAATGCTACTCTAATTTCGTAGTTTCTCGCTTTTCCTCGACATTTTCTTCTGCTTCCTCTTTCTTGCTCTCTCCCTCTCTCTCTCTCTCTCTCTCTCTCTCTCTCTATATATATATATATATATATATATATATATATATATATATATATATTCCCGTTTATTTCATTCATTTCCGATTAAACTTTTTCCTTTTTTATGGAGATCGCTCCAAACAAGACATAAAGCCACTTGATGTAAGGAGCTAACAAGAACGAAAGATGATTATTGCAAAGACAAGAGATGCCTAGTTGTCTTAGTCTTGAAAAGACCAAGGTTATAGGTAGAAAGTAAACAGTCAACAGGATGAGAGTCCCACAAGCACGCAGTTCTTGTAAAGAAGCTACTGGAATAGGAAGCTGTATTGCAATAAGGTATCAAAACAGCGAATTGATGAAAACCACTTGGCTTACGTGTCGAACGAGCTCGAACAAAGGAAGCAGTGAATAGATCAGACAATTCTGAATAACACATGCCATAATAGTATTTATAGAAAAGACTAGCAATATCACGTTTGAGGGAGAGAGAGAGCAGAGAAGAAAAAGTGAGTCCAATCGAATTACAGATACGTTTCTGCACCTTATCAAGAACCCTCTCGTCTTCTTTTTCAATGACTCCATATCACTCTCTTTATTTATTATTATTTCATCCTTTTCCCGTTGAAAGTTTGTACTTTCGTCTTCTTTTTAAACTCTCTAACTCTCTCCCCTCCCCCACGCAAGCACACCATTTATTCCTTCATCATCTTAGATGTGCTTGCTAATAAACAGTTCATCAAATTCTGACTACCGGAAAGGCGTGACTTTCAAGATGGCGTCCAATCTCTTTTTTAACAATATTTGATGAACAAATGATGAGCACTTGAAAGGCTTTGGCTATCAGCAATCTTGAACACCATCTGGAAAATGTTAACTTTCCCTCAGATTGTTATAGACTTTGGATATCTTATCAATCACATCTAATACAACCGAGTGCCCAGGAAATTTAGATTTAGGCCAACATTATGTATTTACACACGCATCTTACCATTTAGAAAGGTTTCACGATATAAACTAGTTCGTTGTTTTTACTAGATGAGTCACCACTTATCAAAGTCAAAAGCCACTCGAGGATAAGTTCTAATGAAATGAAATTAGTGTCAGTTGAGAGATAAAGAAACTTATGAGAGGGTTGAAAATGATTGTTCGGATACTTATGGGGACGGTTTATGACAGTAATCTTTTTACATTGGATTTGAAGACGACCATGTTGTTGTATGCGAGGAAGTCGTTCCACAGACGGTAATCTCTTGCGAAGAAGCCCTGTTATCCAGAACGTACGTGTAAATTGTGTTAAATTTTCTGTGGTTTTCTTGAGCACCCTGTAGGAAAACATAATTTCACCTAGGATGAATTCTAAAATATCCACTTTAGACGCTATTTTGAAAACAGCACAAGACGTAGTGTTGTAGAGTTATAATGATATTTTTAATGGCATTAAGGAAATATTATTTGTGAAGAGAAACCGCCACATAGCTAATATGACTAGAGAACGATATCATAATACAGTGGTCAGCATTGCGACAACTACAGACTAGTAATACACTATTTGGTTACATCTCTGAAAATTTAAACTAGGAATATTGAATCACGCGTTGCTTCATTAATAGATACACGGCGTTGTGCTTTTTCCCCCAGATCAATGGACTATTAGTTAATATTAAATAATTACTAGCAAGTGCCGTATAAATTCCACGGTTTCGATCAAACTGTCGGAAGATACCAGCTTCCTGACCAAACATTCACCAAACATTTATATTGTTGTTTATTCCTTTCTCTTTGCAGAACTCAATCATATTCTGCAAAGCCAAAAGCAAAAACATGTTTCCTCTACAAAACAATCAAACCAAACATCATGAATAAATATTTGAATATATAAAGAACTTGAAGCATGCAAACTTTTACCAAAATGACTGGATTCGGCATTAAATAATCCGAAAAGGGTTGATATGCCGTAAAACAAAACAACCAAACTTACAGAAAATAGGAATTCATTTTTTTATGTTATATATTTATTACATTTTACTTAAATATAAGAGAAAACTTTTAGATCAACGCGTGTGAATTATATTCTCCCTCCCCCCGTATCGCCGCATGTTTCACCCTCACACGATTTCTCTTCCTCCATGCAGTATATACGTAGGTGTCCGCTTGCTGCTGAATGCCGGTTGTGACATTTTTTTCTTGATGCACATTCGATAACTGAATACGGAGGATATGTAGGCATGAATATATAGATAGATGATAGTTGTTTCGTATATTATTCTATATGTAACAACATTTAACGTGTTGATAAGTCGGTTACGCAAAAAATCGTAAGCGAATGAAATGTATGGGGTGTGATTTGGTCGCATCTGGAATTCAAGAATTGGTCTTTTTGACAGGTTGTGATTTAAGAAAATTGAGAAGTAAATTACTAAAATAAACATTTTTTGTTTAGAAAACAAATGCGTGAAAACTAAAACAGATGTTGATTATACGGTCAGCTGATCAGAGAATCGGATAGGTTTACTTGATTCCGACAAGCGAGAATGTTCTGTGCTTTGTTCCCCGAGAGGGGTTCGTTAGCGAGCCCGCTGGACATAGAAGAACGAGTGTAAGAGTAAGTAATAACATTTAAACAACATAGAATCCTTTTTTGTTTCTAGTCTTTGTTGTGTTCTAACCCGCTGGAGAAAACAACTCTCCAAATGTTAGACGGTTGAAGGGAAAAAAATCAAGCAATTTGCGATTTTCAGAGTCTTTTCAACGTTGCATTTTGACGAGTTACAAGCGAATATCCTAAACGAAGATAATGACTACGTGACACATATTCATAAGAAACAACGTCACTCGTACGCATTTTAAGTACATCACAAAATTCATATTTGGAATCCTCTTAAAATAGATAAGAGCCATGTGACACATAAAGATTCGAATCGATATTGCACTACGAAGCGTTGAAGATAAGTTACATTAGAAACCTATTGTAAATCCCTATAGAAAGCAATAAGGAACTACATTACGTATGTCTATAAAGAAGAAAGGAGTTGCTGCTACGTTACATATATAAACTATGCAGAAATTAAATAACTAGCATTTGACGAAGGGTTTTGGTGCCTCCCAGTGCTCGTCTCTCTGAACAACAATCCAATCAGAGTTAGGTTAAGAAGGTATGTGTTTGTTGGATATGATACGCCAAAATAGTTACTATGAATTACAAACGAAAGATGAGTTGTACAATGCGGGATACTTGTTTCCTTAGTATAACAAATAATTTACAAAAGGGTGCGAACTGAAAATGTCCAGATTTGACAGGAAATACACGTATCTTATTTTAAGACATGCTGTTTTGGAAATAGGAAATTTAACACGTTGAGATTGTTTATTCTCTCTCTATCTTATATATATATATATATATATATATATATATATATATATATATATATATATATTAGTACAGAAAAATTAGTACAACATTCGTACCGTCGGTTTCAAACACGGATGGACGTAGCCAACCGGCTCTCTTCAGCTTCTGTTGTCATCTGTTTCGGAAATGTGAAGTCACGTGTCACTCTCGTTTGGACGCGTCATTTCCGAAACAGATGATAACAGAAGCTGCAGAGAGCCGGTTGGCTAAGTCCTTCGTGTTTGAAACCGACGGTACGAATGTTGTACTAATTTTTCTGTACCAAAATAAATAAATATTACGCTCTTAATTTTTTATTTTTTTACTTTAATTCTTAATGAATCGAGCACTCTGCTGGGATTTTTCCTGCTATATTCCAAAGAAGTTGAAAAGAAGGAAAAGAAGGAAAAGAAGGAAAGAAGCAACAGTGATACATTTCACTTCGTATTTTAGTGATATGTTTGCAAGTTTCAGTTTTAACAATTTTCACCATTATTTTTAAACTTATTAATTTTTAAGTTTAATTTATTTTGTTTTGTTTAACGCTTAGTTTCTAACTTTTATTTTTTATTTTATACATATATATTCAACTTTTTTTTATTGTTAACTTATTATTTTTTTAACTATTATTTCTAATTTTAATTTTTAAATTCAATTTTGTATGTTTAACTTTTATTTTTATTCTCAACTTCTACTTTTGCTTTTTTATCTTTTGCTTTTTTATGTTAAAGTTTATTTTTACCTTTTCATTTGTAACTTTTCAAGAACATGTAACCTACCTTTTGAAAACCAATTTCAATCACAACTATGCAATTTTTTCTCAGTTAATTTTACTTCGGTGAATTACGAGATATGTAACCCTTTCATCTGATCAACAATTTTCAAATTAATGTATTTATTTTTAACTTTTCAAGAACATGTAACCGACCTTTTGAAAACCAATTTCAATCACAACTATGCAATTTTTTCTCAGTTAATTTTACTTCGGTGAATTACGAGATATGTAACCCTTTCATCTGATCAACAATTTTCAAATTAATGTATTTATTTTTAACTTTTCAAGAACATGTAACCTACCTTTTGAAAACCAATTTCAATCACAACTATGCAATTTTTTCTCAGTTAATTTTACTTCGGTGAATTACGAGATATGTAACCCTTTCATCTGATCAACAATTTTCAAATAGTTTAAGATGTATTTATTTTTAACTTTTCAAGAACATGTAACTGACCTTTTGAAAAACAATTTCAATCACAACTATGCAATTTTTTCTCAGTTAATTTTACTTCGGTTAATTACCTATTAATCTTGTTCACTAGTTTATTTCTCACTCTCAATTATAATAATGTCTAATCTTTCATCGAGGCAAAGAGTTCATTATTTTCATGTTTCATCGTGTGTTACTGATTACACAGCATGGAAAAACTCAATCCACCGCAAAAATATCATAGATTGTTAAGTTCTGGCTATACACTGACGTATCGACATATATATATATATATATATATATATATATATATATATATATATACCACAATATCGATAGTATGGATGTTAGCTTTTTATTATTGTCAATATATAACTCAATTTCATTTTTATGGGGGTAATCTTTACTTTTTACAAATTGCATTTATAAGTGAATTCCATTAAGGGTATATTTCTAGACAATAGATTCACAATTAATTAACTTTTACAATATAAGCATTGTATTTTACATATATCTAATTTATAAAAATAAAGTCGGTCGTATTTTCAAAAATAGACAGCGATAACAAGGCATCTGACGTTTTGGCTTTAGTTTCCTTTTGTAAATACTTATTTTGTCGAGAAATAATAATAAATTCGGGACATTTTCCTTACTCATCGAACCAGCTTACGCCATGAATAAAAAAATATTTTGCCATTTCGCTATAAGATAAACAATTGTTTTTTATTACATTATTATTATTAAATTACATGACTTTTGTCTCAGGATAGTTGGTCCAATCATTTTTTAAGCAACTAATTGAGATGTTCTTTCTTTTATATTATATAAGCGCTTGGTTATTAATCCTTGCGAATACATTTGCTAGGATGTAAGCGACTGCTTTTTATTCTTGGACGATGAATTATTTTATGAGAACTTCACACTTATATACTTAATGGATTCTTTTTATAAATAGCTTTACTGTTTCTTCCTTTAAAACAAATACACACAGAAACAAATTATCTTACAAACGTAGAATACGTTATTACTTTGAATGTCTGCGTCGAGATGATTTTTCGCATAAATAATGATCGCAAGATCGCCATTTTATACACTTTATGACTTACATAACACATAACAAAAAATATTACTTAGAAATATCAGCCCGGCTTTGCCCTGTAGTATTTATTTTCGTTTATATTTTCATTATTATTTCGTTATATACCGATTGATTTCTAATAATAATGTTTTATTAAAAGGTTTCATTTGTGTACGCGTCATAAGATCTTTCGCTATAGACAACTCAGTTATTCTGTGTTTGCTCACCCATTGACTTAAACTGGCGAGTTCATCGGCTGGGAGAACACATCCACTAAACTGCTATTCTTTGGCTTCACTGTAACCCTTGTAGGGTGGCGTTCCAGTGCTATTCCTTGCCACCCGTGATTTTATCCGGCACTGCTTATTTTGTGTATGCGCAGTTGACCTCTATATCTAGAGGCCGTTACTCGTTTCTCGCAGATAGGTAACTTTCATTGGACGTTCATTATTTGCTTTACTACTGCTGTAAGACTTAATTGAAATTATAAAGAAAATAAAAGCATGGGTCTCTTCAAAACAGAGATTTAAAAATGATCAGCTAACACTTTATGCGGCAATACTTTTGTCTGTCTCTGCGCATGGTCAAATTAATCCACCACCAGCGTCATTAAAGTAAATAAAAGATGATAAATGGTCTGGCAGGCCGGCCGAACACAAAAAAAAAAACATTTGAAATTTAATATTTAAACATTTGAAATGTTATTTTATTTTAATAACAAAATGTTCAAAGAACTTTAGAAGGCCGTGACTGGATTGTCCAACAGAAAAAAAACTAGTTGGGATATAGTTGTGGTCCTTAGATTGGAAAACCATCAATTAACTGTTAACAAAGGTTTTTGTGATGAGAGGTCAGAGTTATCTATTGAACAGTGGTGCTCTATATGATCAGGTGGTTAGTACTAGAAGCTATCTACATAAAAACACAACAATCTACAATTAGCGTTTCTCTACTGTCTTTTTAAAAGTTCTCTTTTTTCTCCAGTTTTTTTTGTTGTTCATTTACAGGTCTATAGGGTGTAGTATCCATCGGAACAGATACTACACTTTGATCCTGGCCAAAAATGTTTGCATATATATATATATATATATATATATATATATATATATATATATATACATGTATTAGACCCTCAAGAGAAAATAAAACGTCATTTTGTGACATCATCTACTGTCCTGGTTACTCCCATCTTTTCTATTAATGGATGGCGTTATTCTTTAGTGACGTGATCTAATGTATACGGTTTTCCCAAACGTATTTATTTACTGGATAACGTCACCAAACGATGGCATCATCCAGTGTGCAAGAAGAACAAAATAATATAAAATAAATAAACAGGCAAACAAGATCAGCAATGTGCATATATATCAAATTGAAGTTATGACTCACCCTACAAATTCAAGATTATACCGGGGTGTATGTTTTCTAGAGACAATCGGCAGATGTTGTCTCTATTGTGATTCAGTTTAAAAATAATAATTTAACGATTTCCCGCCGGGGGTATAAAAAAGTAATTCAGTTTTCGTGAGGAGAGTCGTAACTCCAACAATTGTATAAGCTTTGTTATATTGTTTTTATTTTTAATTATAGCAGTGAACATTATAAAAAAACGTTTAAATAAATACTATTGAATGGTTTGTAAAATGTTTATTTTTATCTTAGTCCGGTCTTTCTTAAAAATATATTTTATACACCACTATCAAGAGCGAAAGTCACTCGAGGATACACATTAATGAGATCGAATGATTGTTGTAAGATGAAGAAATCAATGGTATGAACTATGTTTGATTACTTATAAGACGGTTAATGACAAGTATTTATTCACATTGGATTTGAAGACGACCCGTTTGTAATCTACAGAGAAGCAACCTCGCAGTAATGTTTTACATAGACAGGAAGTCGTTGCAACAAGAAAAGCTCGGTTCATATAAATTCCGTTTGTCGCTAGGCAGATAGAGGAAGCTTCATTGAAGATGGCCCTACCCCATTAAACACCGTCCTTGATGTCAGAACAAATTCCATGTCCATGGCTATCTTGAAAGTCGCACTGTATTTTTCAAGTCATCAATAGAATTCGATGGGCAAATGCCGGTTTCGCACAGGAACATAAAATCAGGTTTGGTCTCTTGTAAATGGATTTCAACCCCTGGAATATGTATAGATATGAATAGACTTGGATTAGCCAAATACGCTAATACTAATTGTCAACCCCCCCTCTCTCTCTCTCTCTCTCTCTCTCTATATATATATATATATATATATATATATATATATATATATATATATATATATAAATGAGAGAGAGACAGATAGAAAAAATGGGCGGACGGACGGCTAGACAATTCAATGGACAAGCAGTTTTGTTTTGTTTTGTTTGATTATGTTTGCTTGTTTTTTATTTTATTTCGAAGAGCAAGACAAATGAATAGTACCGTGTCTACAGAGGTTGACATGCACGAACGTACAATTCGAAAACTGACCGAATTGACAGACACGAAATGTTTTCTATTAGCGGCGGGGGAAAATACAATAGAAAAAATTCTTTCGGCGCAGAAGATTAACGTTAAAAACGTGTCCGCCATCTTTGTTGTTCTTGAAATCGCCCGTTGCCATTTGTGTTGACGGCAAAACCCAAATATTTAAGGAAAAGCTTTTAGGTTTGGAAAAATATCACAAAGTGAAAAAGAATCAAGATTTCAAAATAATAATGCTAAAATGTCCGATGACATGGCGAACGAACGAAGGGATCTTTTTTTAAGACGACGCAACGAAGTTATTAGAAATAATTCACGACCAGAACATCCAGACATCAATCCAATTCGAAGTAATCGAGTTATATATATATATATATATATATATATATATATATATATATATATATATATATATATATATATATATATATATATATATATACTAGATATCTTTGCCAGCTCGCTGTCACTTCGTAGAATTCGCTACTTGAAATACTTGTAACATTATTTTAAAATAATAAACATTTCATTATTACTTTGTTGCAAACACGAACCAAATTCTTTCTCATTTATTCATATAGACGTTAAAATTTTGGTAATTTCGATGCAATCTTTTTTAAAATGTGATTGTAAAAAAGGAAATGAAAGAAGAAATCACTTTGCCTTTTCACTCGTAATTTAGAAATAGATCGAAACTTATTGAAAAGCAAGTTGGTCCCTGTGAATATAAATGCTAAATGTTTATCCATGGAATAAAACAACATTACGAAACAGAACTATTTGTTATATTAAAAACGAAACAGTCATTGAATTAAAAAACAATAACAAATAATAATTTATTAATAAAATGTCCGTTTACAAAACCAATCTGCAAATTAGCTAACCTTGCAACTAATATCGCGTATACATAAGCAGTATATAAAAAGTTTTTTTTTTCTATTGTGTTAAGTTGAATTAACTTGAAATAGGCCGTTTTGACTTCCACGTTAGTGCGATAAATGGGCCCAACTTTCGCATGTATTCATTTTGCTTTCTAATAAATGGGAAAAAGAATTCCATATCAAAATTTTTTACAGTTTTTCAAAGACAATTTATCTTTAGGACTTATATTTTAACAAATAAATTCAAATTTCACTTTCTTGTTTTTTGTTTCATTATAAAAGAATTTGAAACAATTATAAAGTAAATTTAATTTCGCATCAGAAGATCTATACAAGTTCCAATAAAATATAGACAAATAAATTGTTCATATCTTAAATCCATCGAATAAATTTCGAAAAAAAACAAACATTTGTTCAGTAGAGTCCAAATGAGCCATTTTTTTTATTTTAAGCAGAAAAATTATCGTAAAATTAAATAAAAACATAATTAAAAGAGTTTCAAAACAAATATAGATTATTCTAATGTGCTCTACCTTATCGAATAATAATAATAATAATAATAATAATAATAGTTTTAAATACACATTTTACTATAGATTAATATGGATTATTAATAATATTTTGAAATAGTTAACATAATTCCATACAATACAAATGCATTAACTTTTTACTAATAACTAATAATTATCTTTCTTTTATCTAATTAGGTGTGTGTAAATATGAGTCGAGATAAAAAAAACCATTAGAATTACCTCCCTTAGTTTAGGGTTCACAGGAAGAGTTGCAAGCCATTATAAGCAAGCCGCATGTCATTGTAAATAGTAGTGCTAGAGATGATAATAATAAAGGTAAAACACACATGCTCTTCATCTACCCTAACAATCATTCTGGTGGTAATGAAATAAACAAGCACAATAAAAAAACATAACGTAAACGAAGCCGTTGAAAGACAGTTTCACCCTGAAATAGTCCGAATGATGGTAATACCTGGGAGGGTCGCTTCGTGTGACCGTTGCAACTGTGATGAAATCTAAATAACAATAGAGCGCTGTTTTTTTCTTTATATTGTATTTATCTTTCGTCGTTGACAAAAAAAAATAGCATTTAAAATGCTACAAATAACGTTGACACATCGGTTCTCGTTAGATCACCGTAGTTAAGCAACATTGAGCCGGGTCAGTACCGGATGGGTTACTATTTGAGTATACCAGGCGCTGTATGTGTGTGGGGGGGGCGTCGATACCTCCTTGCAAGGACAGCAATATCTAACGTTGTCATATTCCCTGACCGGGATCTACATGCAATTGGGGACCGCTTGTGAATTTATTGTTCCCTTTCTCATTTGAAGAAAGCCGGCTCAACCCGTTGAGGGTGAAGGACGTTATGTTTCTACTAAGTAGACTTACGTAAAATAAGTTGTATAAGGAATGTTTTTTATTTTCCAAATAGGATTTTTATGTTTTATATTTGTTTACATTACTTCTTACAGAGAGAACTCTATTCTAATTACCGAAGTGTAATGCTTTACACTAAGTTGAAACCGTTGCTTCTCGCGTGGTAAAGCTATACCTACGATAGAGCTAGTAAGAAAATAAAAGTTTGTAGTCATGTGGTTAGTAGCGCATGATGACTTGTAATACTACACTTTGATCTACAGAATCTCTATCCTCTATGAATATAGAAATTTATATTAAACACACACATCTCTCTCTCTATATATATATATATATATGTATATATATATATATATATATATATATATATATATATATATATATATATATATATATATATTATGAGAGGGAGATAATCTGGAATCTTCTGCAAGCAACATCGCATTCTGCAGATCTGGATATGTAGGTGGTGTAGTTAATTACTCAAGGTGTTACTCTGCCTACATCCCTCCTGCTAGAAAACTCCACAACCAACTATTTAACGACGAAGCGTCTGCTGCTACCCTCTCTCTATATACACCCTCCCACCTTATTCTATTCAGATAAAACGCATTTTGGATGTGTCCTCCTGTTATATCACCACATCACTGTATATATAAATACCAACAGGCGACATATCAATTCAAATGATGACTCTGTGTTAATTGCGTCGCGTTCTAATTAGTACGTCTTTTACTTTATTTCCCATTTCAATATTAGTTACCTGTGCATCCCCTTAATATACCGCTCATATCGATAGATACGAATGTACATAGATAGATATACTATGTTTTAGTGTTTTTGACTTTCTGTCCGGGGATGCAATTGAAATCAAAGTCCTATACCAAAGTCAAACAAGTTTTCTCGAGTAGAATTTTAGGAGGAATCTAATTATGGCATCCATTTTGTATCAGGTTGAGTTTGTTTTTTTAGGGGGGGGGGAGTACATTAAATAGTGATGTCTGCGTTCGCGATGGGCATTTATAAACAGCAAAGTTTACTTTTATTTTATTTCTAAGTTGAAAATTTAACATAATAGAAATAAAAAAAAGTAATAATAAAAACGGTAATATCGAGTTCAGAGTTGGGAGTAGGTATATACATGGGTCTTCATTTATTCCGGGATGCCTGCTAGTCGATCGAGATAGATAGATAGATATATAGATAGATATATAGATATGTACAGACTGCAATTTGGCTAGAAACAAAGTGGGGTATCTGTTCTGATACAACACTTCATATTTTCATTCCTCGGTCAGTGAGGGAGAAATACTTCTAGCCTGAGGAAATCTTTAGTTTTTAACTCAATCCAGCGTACCCTTTTTTAAGGAGCTAGATTTTTCCCACATTAAAAACCAATCTTGTCTAACTCTGCTTTCGTGGGGAGGCAAGTAAATCCAAACTGCAATAGACATTCCGTCAATAGTTTGCACACTTACACTCAATAAACGATGTTTTCAAAATTATAAATATACTCGTAAACCATCCACGCCGATGGATTAGGGCGTGCGTTCATGTGCATCTCGAATATGTAACTCGCATATTCAAGTGATATCTACCGACACCTTTCAAACGTACTGAATTGTACGCACACGTGGTTAGAGGTGTGTGTAACGGAAGTGGCGGGGTGCCTGTAAACTGATCCAGGCAGCATGAGATCTATATATAACCTTACAGGATCTGCCGTACCGTTAGAAGTTTTTCTTCTTTTTTATGGCTGACGAGATTTTCCAGTATTCCCCGTCTCACAAACAAAAAATGTACGCAGCGTCTACCACTCAGACTGCGGGTTCAAATAGTGGTCGATCGACTCATTCAGACAGTCCAAGCTACCAAGCATATATTCTTTAAAAGTTTTGTGGGGTATAGAGGCAGGAAGATCAGCAGGTACCGGATGTAATAAGCATTTGAATGCACGTACGCCGCCCAAGGTAGAAAAAAATAGAACGCGCAACTGTGCTCATAGAATGACAGCCCAGCGTTCTTAAATTGATTTGAGATCGAATTTAGACTTTCTGCGTAATGGAAACGTGTAACTGTTTTGGTGCAATCTCTTTGATAGATAGCTATAAATATAGATGTAAATAGACTGCGATAGATAGATAGATAGATAGATAGATAGATAGATAGATAGATAGATAGATAGATAGACATATCTAAAATAGGAAGAAGTTGAGTGGGGAGTGAAGAAGTTGAGGGAGGAGGTGGTAAGTTAAACTGAAAAACAGTGATTGCTGACACCATTTTAACGAAACAGCGGATATCAGTAGCAAGAGAGGGGCAGAAGAGACGCTTTGAAATACTACACGAAGAATCAGGTGTTCGGAGAAGCCGCGGCAATGAATTTTTTTTTTTATACATCGACTCGTGATTGGGCAAAAGTTTAAATGAGCGGAGGGGTTCAATCAATTACAATCGCGGAAATATTCACTCCCAAGATTTCGCGGGCATTATAAAAACCCAAACACACAACTGTCCTGCTCTTTTTCTTCTTTTCGTCCAGAGCCAACAGACGGGTGCACGACATAATCCTGCCTGCCCCCTTTGGAGGACGAAGAGTCCCTCGGTAAGCAGCACACACATTACGAGAGACATTCGCGAACTACTAAACACAGTGATTGCAAACACAGACGCCGCGCACCAAACGGGTATACACTGTTCATACATCCCCTCTCTCACTCACAAAACAGGCACGCTAATATAGAAAAGCACATGACCATGCCTATAATATTTACACATACGTAAACGCACAAGACGCCAGTCGAAACGAACATGTGTATTCAATTTCTCCTTACACGAAAAACAATTCTTTCACTCAGAAACGTTCCTTGGACTCTTTAAACTCTCATTCTTTACCTAACTTTTTCTTTTGGTTGCCTAACAAGTTGTCTCTACTGAATTAATATATTTTTGTCTATTTCAATTTCAATATACAACATAACGTATAGATAATTTAAGACATAAATATGTCACAAAAAAGTAACAAACCCTCCTCTAAAATGGGGTATGAGGACTTAGTATGAAGAAATGGGAGGAGTGCATTTCCGGTTGGAGAGTTATTACGGGGGGAGTGTATTTTAGGATATTTTTTTATCTTAGTTATATTAAGAATCTCAAATATTTATCCTCTGCCTTGACAACTATTCCGTTTTCTCTGATTGCATATGGTTTAAAAAGACTGCTAAATCACCACAAAAAGATAATTAAAAGCAACCGTGGAATTTCCATGGGTTAACGCTAGTAGATATGAATGTAGATAGATATGTACATTTCGTATGGTTGTAAATGTCAAATGAATGAGGTGTCTATACTATAAAAGTCTCCGTTCCCATTTATTTGCATCCCCACAGGGTCGATTCTTAATGTGGCACTCTGCATAGGAAAAGCAATGCATGTATAGTTCGTCGGCACTCCCTTACGAATGATGGCGCACCAGGCGACATGCAGTAAACCCATTCGCCTCCGAACACACGTAATGCCTGGCTAATAGACTCCTGCGACAGAACAGATACTACACTTCGATCATAGCTAAAGGGTCGAGTAAAACTCTGTCGGGGGGGGGGATAATTTAAAGCAGTTATATACAAAGATAAAATACAGGGTTGTTTTTTTTCGAGTAAGATTGTACAATGAATCCAATGTGTGATATCCATTTTTTATTATTAGGGTTTGTTTTTTTCAATAAAATCGTGGAGTCTTCGTTCGCTCCTGTTATCCATAAACGGACAGATGACGTTTTACTTTATAACTTTATAAATTATGAAAATTAATAACCGAAATTGGTCGGGGGATAGCTTTTGGACTGGAGGAAGATATAAGTATTGGGAAAGGGGGAAGTAAATTACTATTTATTTTAAGTGAATGAGTATTAATATATATATATATTTATTTCATGATAGTCGCTCCAGACAAGGCATGAAGCTACTTGATGTAAGGAGCTAAAAGAACAAGAAATGATTATCGCAAAGACAGGAGAGGCCTATTGACCTTAGTTTTTAACACACCAAGAATATAGGTAAGAGGAAAATAATCAGCAAGAAGAGAGTTGCACAAGAAACTACTAGAATAGGAAGCTGTATTATAACGAAGTATCAGAACAGCAAATTGATGAAGACCACTAGACCAACGAGTCAAACAGGAAGCAGTGAATAAATCAGAGAATTCTGAAGAACACGTGCCATAATAGTAGTTATAGAATAGACTAAGACTATCAGCATCACGTCTGTGATAGTGAGGATGCAGAGAAGAAGGATGAGTGGGGTCAACCAAATTACAGATATTTGGTGTTCATTCTCTGAAAAATCTCATATATTAGGACAAATTATGCACCATCAAAATAAAATGATAGATTTTGTTAATTTTTACATAGATTTATTCCTCCTGAATGTATGGATTGTGATAGGATGCGAGTATCATTAAATAGTTGACGAGTATTTCGGTTGCATCTCCATCGTTTTTGAACCAAAATGCACGCAGAATCTGCGACTGAAATCGGTGAGATAGTTCTACACACTGAATTCATTTTCTTAGAAGTTCTTGTTTTTTTTTGTTTTGTTTTTTCGTTATTCTTTCATGTAAGCAAGTACCGGATGTACAGAAATTTATTTGTAGGTACGGAAGCCGCCCAAAATCAGCACAAGAATGCGCATGTGTGCTAAAAGAATGGCAGCTTAGCGATACACGATGATAATTGACAATGGTTGTTACTTTCTTGCAATTCACAAAACTAGAACCTCTATGAATTTTGTTCATATTCGATTAATCACGTTTCATTATCTATTGATTTACTTATTAACCGTTTAGCGGAAAATAGTGTCGTTTGGGGGATTATTAACATCAGTATAAAGCGTTCGCGCTAAATTAGGAACATTCTTCTGATCAACGCGTAAAAACACGTGAAAACAGACTTCAAGTTTATTTCGTAAATAATAATAAATTAAGGAATAAATAATAAATTAAGACTAAAAGTTCTGTTTATAACGGCAGCTACTTCAAACACGCTCACACTTGTTTGGTGAAGATGCCGTCTTCCTGATCTAAAACGCACCAAACATTAATAGTATTGTTTTTTTTTCCTTTCCTTTTGCAAAACTCAATCATGTTCTTCAAAGCCAAAAACAAAAACATTTTTCCTCTGCAAAACAAGCAAACCAAACACCATAAATAAATACTTGAACATGTAAAGAACTTGGAGCATAAACACATTTACCAAAATGACCAGATTCGGCATTAAATAACCCGAAAAGGGTTGATATTCCGTAAAACGAAACAATCAAACAACCAAACAGTTGTTTGGGAATGAAACCTTAAAAACATTAGTCAAAATCAATATATCTAACGCAATTAACCGCTGAAAAAAAATGAAGTTCATGACAATGGCTACAATGTTATCCGGAAGCGTTTAGAAAAGTTAGTCATCTATCATTTTTTTACGGACGTTTCATGAAAGTTTTGCTTATAAAAGAAAGAAATCACCACAAACAAGCCGTGTGGGACGGATCGACATTTCGCCTTTCTATTATTGGAAGCTTATTCATGACTGGAGATATGGCTCTAGTGATTAATAAGCACCAGTGATTAATAAGCTTTCAATTGTCATCCATTGTGTCTGTGTGTGCGCTATACAACTTAGTAGTTAGTAACATAAGGGTGTTAGGTAGATAAATGCTTGTTCGGTTAGTATGATCACTAGTTTCGTCAGGTCATGCGAAGGAGTGCAACTTCCTTATCTTATCTACAGAGATGGAATTTTGATAGAGTCGGGTGGAAGAGCGAATAACACACTTTGAGGACGGGTGTCTTATGTAATATACCCGGGGTGGTTAACCGTCGGTGGGTGGAATACGGGTTGCAAGCAGAGTTGCTTGGTGGCGTCTCCGTGAGAACATGTAAAAATATATTTTGTTTCTGATATGCAGATATTCTATTTTTTCTGCTTTGCCTGTTCTTTCACATTTTTTGTATTTTTACTTTGGTATTTGCGTCCTTGTATCTTTATTAGAGATTTGTCCGTCGGTCCGCTTCAGTTTGAAACAGAATTTGAATAAAAGTATCTCATTTTAAATGCGTCCAAAAGCGCAATTTGAATGGACGCATCTTAAGAATGTTGTCGATATTTTGTTTTATCTTTTTCTTTCTTTCTTCCTTCCTTTCCATATTTCCTTTTTTCTTTTTTCTTTCACAAGGAAAGGCAATTCTGGTAGATATGCGTCGTTTGGGATGAAAATAAAAGGCCGAAACTTCGCCACGGGAATAATTATGGTTTCTATTTCTTTCTGAAGTTATCAGATCTTGTCAGTTTTTTGTGAGAGCAAAGAAAGAAGGAAAGGAAATATAATGTTAAACACAGAGTTAAGCAGATAAGAATAAAAAGGACGAGGAAAAACACGAAGAAGAATGAATATAAATAGCAAAAAAGAAAGTGTGAAGAGACAGAGAGAATAACACAGAAGAAAAAGAGAAAATAAGAAAAAGAGAAAATAAGAAAAAGAGAGATAACATAGTTGAGGAAAGAAAGTGCAAACGAAATCGAAGAAAGAAAACAGAAAGAAGGGATGAAAATATAGAAAGAGAGAGAGAGGGGGTGAAATATAGAAGAAGAAAGAGAGCAGCGGGAGAGAGATTAAGATATATAGGGTTATAGCTATTGAGAGAAAAGAGTGAGAGAAGGTCACAATTGAGAAAGATAGAGAGAGAAATGAAACTGATATATAAGTATTTATGATAAATACACGTTTCATCTTAACCAAGAACCATCAGTGTGGTTATGTATAATTGTACCACCGGTGGCAGGATTCGAAACCTGGACTGAAGTCACCTTTGACTTCTATCCGTCATCTTGCCCCTCCTCCATAGCCACTGACAGAGCTATACGACGAAGAAAGGGTAATACCTATATTTATTA